>JAECUM010026546.1:0-74462 GCA_016617855.1 Megalonaias nervosa
ATATATATAGATAGATAGATAGATAGATAGATAGATATAATACTACATTCTAGAAATACACCTTATAAAGCCTTTATATTTAAAATACACGAAACACATATCAAATTATACTTTTCCTTCGAGCTTACCAACTTCATACATTTGCATAATTTCTGCATTTTAGAATATAATACAGATAATTAAATCTCGACTAAATTCATGATAGCCAAAGAGCATAAAAATCAATAATTGCGATTTAATGCAACAATCATTTTAAAGAAAGGTATTTTACTAAATGTAAAATAGAATACTAATTTGGAATAGATTACTAAACATTATTCTTTATTACTTAAAGAATATTTTATTTCCAAATTAAATCTAAACATGAAGTTGGTAGCGAATTCGTCTTTTCCAATAATAACTATCATAAATATAAATGAATATAAATTCTTTAAAACAATTAAACATTCTATTACATTGTAATATAAAATAAAAAGAACTCACAAGAATGTTGCAAAGGTATGAACTTTACCGTAAAAATTCTTTAACATTAAAAAGTCTCTGTTCTTTAAAGAAATTTACAAACACAAACGATTCTTACCTGTAAGAAAAGACGGACGGAGTCTTCTGATTCTTTTGACGGAACGAACTGATTCACGCAAGCCCGCTTCTCTATTTATACCATTCTGAACGTATGCCATGGCCAAATTTGGAATAATGTTAGGCTTGTGTGCGTCCGTCTCGAATCAGAAGAAGGCTCCCGTCTATTCTTACTGATACTGGGTGTGTTACTTACGTCACCAGACAGACGATTTGCCTCATCAGCTTTATTCATTTCAGAGAAACGGCTGAATCGTACAGCTTACTCAGTCAGAAAAAAATGTTAAGAATCTGGCCACGAAGTACTAACACAATTTATGAGTGCAAATTTTGCTGACTCGACATACAGTACGGGGGGTGTATTTGCACTTGCTTATAAGGGCGCACTCTTTATTAAAATAGTATATAGTTGTAATACGAAAATAAATAAAATTAATCTCAATATATTTTAGTGGAAACTACTTTCAATATAATTTAATGAAAAATTACTTTTAATACAATTTAGAGAAAATTTCAATGCTATTGCTTTGACTCAAAAATTCTGTCGATATATATATATATATATATATATATATATATATATATATATATATATATATATATATATATATATATATATATATATAACGTTGGTAAAATTGACATTTGAGGTTGTGACATAAGCTCGTAAACATATTGTCTGAAAATTGAACATTATCAATACATGTTGATAACATTCTTCAGTGTTCAATTAAAAGAAAATGTAATTTTTACTCGTGAATGTAACACGGTACAACGTACAAACAGTAAGCATAAAAATATACATATTCTGCATTTGATTCTATACATAAAGTTCCATCAAGAAGATGTTATGTTAAAATACTGATAAATGCTAATAGTGTGTAAATATGAGCATGCATCTAGCTATGTATATGTGTATTTGTCTGAACACATTTTCGATCGATCGATCGATCGAGAGAGTGGCAGATTTCTTAGATCTTGGATGTTACATTTTAGTACATAAAATATCATTTCTCGCGTTCAGAATATGGCTCTTACGTAAGGCCTGTTGCGCTGTTTTGGACACCGATCTCCAGAAAGAAAGACAACAATGATTGTGGAAAAGTGGTCATTTCCAACATTAACTTTTACAATACTCATTTGATCTACTTCTTTTGGAAATGTAGTTTTTCATGCTTTACATCAAGCATCGCCTCACGAGTTATGCTTCAGGAAATACGATGGTATTAATTAATCTAAACCGTAATATTACTTTTAAAACGCGGTATCAAAAATGTAATATATAATGAATACAATTAGCCATCAATATCAGTCTCACGCGTTAATATCGTTGTTATAAATAAATACGTATCTATTCATCTATCCTGTGCCGACCTGGACATACTACTGATGAATGTTGCTAAAATATTCCATTAAATTTTCAGAGAGAGAGAGAGAGAGAGAGAGATTTAGATTTAGGCCTTGACTGTGCCAAATATTTGCAACCCCTTACGTGTTTTGGACGAGTTGTCGTTCCTGATATCCAGTACTGACATGGAGGTAGATGTCTGCGTTGGAAACTGAATAATATCGTGACATCATGTGCATGTACTTATAGCGTTGATAAACAAATAACAGCATTCAGAATATATAGATCTATAATAATAATAATAATAATAATAATAATAATAATCATCAACCTATTCCCGAAACTGTTTAAAATTATATATAAACAAACACGCACGCAGCCGAGTAAATGAAATATATTTCTTAGAAATTGGTTTTATACGAAAAGTTTGTTTTAGAATGTGTTTTACCTTATTTTGCACTAAATGAATTTAATCAAGTTCTTTGTAAGCTTTAATATTATTTGTCAGATCATGTGTAGAAGTATATACAGTTTAGCTCTGAAAGCAGTTTTTGGCAGTGTTTAGTTTAAATAAAATGTAACTACAATCAGTAGAAAAACAAACACTATCCTTGCTGATTCAGAAGGCAGCAGCTCGTCCACACCCTTGTCGCCGAACTTAAATTTAAACTAAAAATATCCTTAATCCTATTCCGTTAATACAAATGTAAAGAATTTAGTCTGTAGTGACATTTACTAGTCTCTGACTAATGGACTAATGTTAGTTTCAAACCCTGAAAATCTCTACATAAACCCATTTTCAGAATCCTGGATCTATGTCTGACAATTCTCTTAACAATTTTATTTAAGATAACATTTTTCTTTAGAACTGTATTGTCATGAACTCCCCTCCCAGCTTTGTTGGGGTGGGTTGCATGGGTTTTGGTTATCGTTATCTAGAGGTGATCGCCTACGGTGTAATTTGCCCGGAGCAAGTAAGTATCAATAGAAATTGTGAAATTTATAGGTGGAATACTGTTACGTATATGTAATTAAATTGCTTGTGTGGTAGTTTTAAAATTCTTTTTCTATTTTATTTTTGTTTCATTACATTTTATTGTAATGATTATTTCCATGGGATTCGATATTCTTTTTCAGAAGTTTGATATTTTCTTACAGTAACTCTGTTTATTTAAGACGCAGAACGTGTTACATGAGTAATATTTTTAGTTCACCTTGGTCCGCGGTAGTGTAAAAGTTACGCTAATACGATTGGCTGTTTTCAAGGTCTTTCGTCCTACGTGTTAGTCTGAATAAACAATGTTTTATTTTTAAATTTATTTCATAGTGATAGTCTAGTTCTTAGATAGGGCTACGTGCAATTTGGCAAATATCTTATTGCGTGTTCAGATTTCTGATTGCGTGGACCTGTCGCGTGCAGTACCACGTAGTCTAAAATCGAGGCTTATGACTGCCATTTTCTACTAGATAGAGTGAGAGTCGTTTTAACATCTTCAAGGAACAAGGTGTTTTTTTTATTGTTGCCAAATTGTTTGTGTTTCATTTGTTTTTTGGATTTAATAATTTCTTCTCTAGGAAACTCAACAAGTGGACCTTTTTATAAAAAATTCTGAAAAATATTCATTTAAATTTATTCTGGAATTATTCGGAAACAAAAACAGTGATTCAATTGAGGAATTGTTGCTATTTGTACAAGGACCACAGCTGACGTCATCGCCTTCCATATTGGAACGTCGTCGAGATTCGAACTCGGAATCTATTAGAACTGTTTAGTGATAGGACTTGTGTTTTTCATTCTTAGGATTAAATTTTGGATTATATTCACAAACCGTAAGTCATATTTTCCACTTTTTACATTGCTTCCTAGGGAAATAAATTATTTTGTTAAAATATACAAAGCTTGTTGGCTTCACTCTTTTCTTCTTTTACATTTTGTACGAGCCTACACGTAACAAGAGAAAATTGGGCGCTCGTCCTTGGGATATATGAATTTTGGTTGAAATATTTCAAAAAATTGTTTTTGAAATTTAAATTCCCCTACTTTTCAAATCCCAAGTACTATTTTACATTTTGTTTGAAATCGTTAGTGAAAACAAAAGGCTTTCATTCACAATGTCATCAAAAGTGGAGACTTTTCTTTCTAGTCCAACTCAGGAGCAGTTGGATAGTTTGAAAAAAGATGAGCTGCTTGAACTTGCCAGAAAATACGATCTTTCTGGGGCAAAAGCTTCCTTAACGAAGCAAGAAATTGAAAACAATTTGATTCAAGATATGGTAGACAAGAATGTTTTCGATAAAAGTGTTTTGGCTTCGGTCAGTAAGTCTGTATCAGACCCTGACATAAAAGTAATGGAATTAAAAATGAAATACAAGATGGAAGTAGAGCTAAGGAAGCTCCAGCTTCAGAAAGAGCAAAAACAAATGCAGTTGCAAGAGAAGCAATTGCAGTTGCATTTTGAGAAAGAGGAGAAAGAGAGACAGGAAAGGGAGAATGATAAACAAATAAAATTACAATTTGAAAATGAGGAGACAGAGAGAGACAGGAGAAGGAGAAAGATAGACAAATGCAATTGGAGTTTCAAAAAGAACAAATGCACGTACAAATGCAAATCCAAAAAGAGAAGGATGAAAAGGAATTTCAAATTAGAATGAAAGAAACTGAGCTGGCAAGGGAAAAGCACGATTCCACTTCACATACAAATTTAAGTTTTGACATTATAAAAAATATCAGGTTAGTGCCCCCTCTTAGAGAAAAAGAAGTAGACAAATATTTTATCTATTTTGAAGAAGTTGCTGAAAATTTGAAATGGCCAAGGGAGCATTGGACTCAATTATTGCAATGTGTAATTTTGGGCAAGGCCCTAGACATCTATGCATCCCTGTCAGTACAACAGAGTTCTGACTATGATTTGGTTAAGGAGTGCATCTTAAGGGGTTATGCGTTAGTCCCTGAGGCTTATCGGCAGAAATTCAGAAACTATGAAAAAGAAGCTGGAAAGACTTATGTTGAATTTGCTAGAGAAAAAGAACAGTTAGTTAAGAGATGGTGCTTAGCTGAGAAACTTGAACATGATTATGAAAGTCTTGAACAACTTGTGTTACTTGAAGAGTTCAAAAACTGTGTTCCCAATGACATTAAGAATCATCTTGAAGAGCATAAGATTGAAACCTTGGAAAATGCTGCTCTTGCTACCGATGAGTATTCCTTAACTCATAAAGCTCCTGCTGTAAGCAAAACTTTCACTCAGCAGTCTACTGGTAGAAAGGTATTTCAGCCTAATACGACTCCTCCTAAAAGTCAATCTGGCACAACTTCTAAAAATCAAGCTTCTGATAAACTTGATTCAAAATCCTTGTCTCTGCCTACGTGTACCTATTGCAAGAAAAAAGGACACGTCATGATTGCTTCAAATTGAAATATAGGCATCAGAATTAAGATAGACCTATCCCAAATGCTCTTATTTCTAAGAGGTCAAGGTCACGGTCATGTATTGACAGCAATACATTTGTTGGGTCTAATAAACCCCAGTCTGATTTTATTATGGAGAATTTTGAACCGTTCATGTCGAAGGGTTCTATATCACTCTTGGTAGATTCGGCCAATCCTATTCCTATTAAAATTTTAAGGGGTACAGGAGCTTCTCAGAGTCTTTTAGTATCTGGTATTTTGCCTTCTTCTGAGAAGTCCTGTTCTAATGAGAGTGTTCTCATTCAGGGAGTAGAGTGCGGCTTTGTTAATGTTCCTCTCCATTCTGTAAATTTGTCATCAGAATTAGTTTCAGGACCTGTGACAGTCGGAATAGTGTCTAATTTACCCGTTGAGGGCATTCATTTGTTGCTAGGCAATGACCTAGCTGGAGACAAGGTTGTGGTTAATCCACTTGGAACTTGCAAGCATTCTTTGGATCAGAAACTTGATCCTATTGAAAAAGAATGCCCTGAGTTATACCAGCTTGTGCAGTTACCAGAGCTATGTCAAAGAAAGCTCTTGAGAATGATTTTGATAAGGAAAATATTCCTTTAGCTGACACATGTATTGGTCAGGCTTTTGATGAGGTCACTTTCACTTCTAATTTGGATCAATCAAAAGGTATTGATCACAGTGATCATCTTTTAAATACTCGTTCTCTTTTATCTAATCAGGGTGATAAACGACAATCACTTGTCGTCAAACAGGAAAAAGATCCTGAGATCTCCTGTTTGTTTCAGAGTGCCATTAGTGAAACTGAAGCCACTGAAGTACCTGTCTGTTATTTCATTAAAAATGGAATTCTTGTGAGAAAATGGAGACCTCCCGAGGTACCTGCTAATGACGAGTGGTCAATGAACTATCAGATTGTAGTACCAAAATCTTACAGACAGGAAATACTTAGTTTGGTGCATGAAACTCCTCTGGCTGGTCATTTAGGGATAAATAAAACTTATAACAAGATCTTGACTCACTTTTATTGGCCAAAAATCAAAAGTGATGTTTATAAATTTTGTAGATCTTGTCTTACTTGTCAAATTGTAGGAAAGCCCAATCAGAAGATACCTGAGGCTCATCTGCAACCTATTCCTGCATTTGACAAACCATTTAGCAGAATTATGGTAGATTGTGTTGGTGCCTTACCTAAGACCAAGTCAGGCAACCAATATTTGTTGACCATTATGTGTGCGTCAACAAAATTCTCAGAGGCTATTCCTTTGAGGAATACTATAGTAAAAGCTTTGATAAAGTTTTTTACTCAATTTGGCCTTCCCATATCTGTCCAATCAGGTCAAAGGTCAAATTTCATGTCTGGAATTTTCCAGCTAGTTATCGTTGAATTTGGCATTCAGCACTTCAAGTCAAAAGTGAAACTATGGTTTCACAAAACTTTACTTGAGAGAATATGTGTGTCTTGTAATAGAGTTCATTCTCTCTTGCTCATTCTTCAAAATTTTCTTCAATTTAGATTTTACGGCCCTTACAAAGTAAAGAAGAAAATGAATGAGTTAACTTATAATTATAGTACTCTGATCTAAATAAATTAATGGAGTACTAGTATATTGAATGAGATAGCCAAGTAAATTATACAATTAATTTAGTTGTACCTGTCCCACCAACTGAGGATTTAAGTGAAGAAATTCAATTGGACACCGTCGATCTTGGAGTAACAAATCTTCCGAATTCGGAAATTATGAAAAATCTAGACCAGAAACTTTTACATTTGCAACAACAAGAAAAACAAAATCAACTTAAACAGTTATTATTCGAATATGAGCACTTGTTTCCGGATATTCCTACGAGGACAAACAAAATTTTTCATGACGTTGAAATTGTAGATTCAAACTCTGTGAAACAACACTCATACAGGGTGAACCCTCTCAAACAGGAATACTTGAAAAAGGAAATTCAGTATTTGCTGGAGAACGATTTCATAGAGCCCCGTAAAAGTGATTGGAGTTCACCATGTATACTTGTTCGGAAACCGGATAAAACTTTCCGTAAGTGCACTGATTATAGGAAGGTGAACAGTGTGACTAAAACAGATTCATTTCCATTACCAAGAATCGATGATTATATTGATAAAATTGGAAATGCCAAGTACGTCACTAAATTTGACCTTTTGAAAGGATTTTGGCAAATTCCACTTACGGAAAGAGCGAAAGAAATTTTGGCATTTGTGACTCCAGATGGACTCTATCAATATAAAGTAATTCCGTTCCAGATGAAGGGTTCCCTAAGTACGTTTCAACGCTTGATGAATATGATTACCTCTGGTCTAGATAATTGTGATGCTTACATTGATGATGTCATCATCTACAACGACACCTGGAAAGGACATTTAGTCACGATTCGGAAATTCTTTGAAAGACTCACTGATGCTAATTTAACAATCAATTTATCTAAAAGTGAGTTCTGCCGTGCTTGTGTAACTTTTCTAGGACATATTGTGGGACATGGTCAAGTTAAATCCATTGATTCTAAGGTTAAGGCTATCTCTGATTTTCCTGTGCCTGTCAGTAAAAAGCAATTGATTCGATTTTTGGGTATGGCCGGATACTATCGAAAGTTTTGTTCCAATTATTCCAATATTGCTGAACCTCTGAAAAATTTGTTAAGTAAGAGAAACAAGTTTCTTTGGACCGAAAAATGTCAGGAAGCTTTTGAAAGATTAAAAGCCATACTCAAAAGTGCGCCGATTCTAACAGATCCAAATTTCAATCAGTCTTTTAAATTGTCTTTGGATGCAAGTGATGTTGGGGTTGGAGCAGTATTGATTCAAGAAGACAGAAATGGTGTTGATCACCCAGTTGCTATTTCTCTAAGAAATTAAATAAGCACGAAAGAAATTACTCAACAATCGAGAAGGAATGTTTGGCTTTAATATTGGCATTACAGCATTTTGAAGTTTACATTAGCTCAGCTCCTTCTCCGGTTGTTGTGTATAGTGATCACAACCCCCTTACTTTCATCGACAAGATAAAAAATAAAAATCAAAGATTATTAAGGTGGAGTTTGTTTTTGCAAGAGTATAATCTCAACATCAGGTACATCAAAGGAAAAGACAATTTGATTGCAGATGCACTTTCCCGTGTATAGAAATATTATTTCATATACACTTTATATAATTCATAAGAATTTTCTTATGTAATTTTGTTTACCTCATGTATAATTTACATATGGCAAAAAGAAAGCTTGTTAAACTTCTGTTGGACAAGTAAAGTCAATCGTAAACAAATCTGACCGAGCCATGGGTTGGGGTTGGCGTTTGACTTAGTCCAACAGGATGGTCCCTTTATAGAACCAGGAATTGACTCAGAAGAGGAATACCGAAGGTTTGCCAATGCAAGGAAGATGGGAAGCCGAGAAGATGGTATTCTCCACCATGCAGAGGGAAACCAGGAAGGACGGCCTGAGGAATTGAGGACATCTAACAATCATTAACATATGAAAAAAATTTGGAAGTAAATGAAAAAATGAAGAAAAGTGTGTTTCTGAGACTCCTTCCTGTGGAGTGGATTTCGAATCTACAAGACAGGGAGAAAGGACGGACTCATACAAATTAAATAAGGGTAAAAAAGGAATTGAATTGGAAAAGATAATGGACATGCTTTGAAAATGGAATTTTGTTAAAATAATATATGGATAATGAATGAAACGATACTGGACATGCCTTAGGAAATAAAGAAAATGAAGAAAGACAAAGGAACTGTTTGTGTAACTTGAATGCAATACATTAATGGATACAAGAGAAAGACAAAGGAACTGAATTTGCTAACTTAATTATGATGCACTATGTGAAGAATGAGGACTATTTTCAATATTGTAATTGTAACTTTTGTTATCAGATACTGAGTATATACCTGTGAATCGAAAGCAGATATCTAGAAATTGCAATGCAGAAAGACTTTATGTAAAATAGAGATACAGAATTTGATTAGATAATAATAAATAGATTTGATGGACGAACAGACAGCTACTAGAATTTCTGACTGCTTATACTGTCTTTTACTTTATCTTCTGCAGCTGTTAAAATAAAAATTAAGTGCATAGATAAATTGAAATGGAAACCAAAACTTTAGAAATTATACTTTTACTAATCATGGAAAATTAGAATAATGTATGTCGATTAATTATGAAAATTAGGGATAATGTTACTAACCATATACAAATCTAAATTAACCTAACTGATATGACAAAAATGTGTGAAAAACATTAGTGAGTAGGACTCATAGGAATTGAGTGGCACGTGCACATGGCGCTCACTATTGAGAGCGCAGGTTGTGCACGTGCCCCATGTGTCTAGTAGATATGAACGAAGTCAAGCAGCTTATGCTATAGTAATAAGAGATAAAAACTAAAAATTTCTTTTCTTCTGATAATAAAATAATATGGTAAAATAATATGGTATTTATAAAAAAAAAAGACTATAAATAAACTAATTTGGAAATTTGAATTGGTGTACAAACCCTATTACAAAATTTTAAATCAAAATTTGTTTAAAATAATACACAATGCATATACACTTGGAAAAAAACAGAAATACATAAAAACCCTTTTACTTTGGAACCAGGGGGTCCCTCTGATGATGTAATTCTGAAGGGGACCACGCCAAAATAAAAAATACGCCGAAAGGCCTCGTGACTAGCGGATGGTAGCGTTATTTCATTTGGGGTGGATATCGATAAGTTGCATAAGTGTTATTCATTTCTTGTTGGTGTTGGTGTTAAACATAAAAAAAGCCACACAAAAAAAAAAACAAAAAAAAAACATACATTTAAATTATTTATAAAATCCCCCCAAAACATTTTTATGTTAATTAATGTATTTGCTTAGTCTTTTCCTAATTTTCAGACTTTTAATAGAGACACAGGGATTAGTGGGGAATTAGTGTGAAAAACTCTTAATTCGTAGGAATTTTTGTAAAAGTGACACATTCGTGGACAAGGAGGAGGACCTAAAGCGAGGGAGGTGATATATTCATGTGAAACGACCCCATGTGGTGAGGATTAGTGGTAAAATATACACTTTTTGACTCAGTGAAAATCCTACAATCCTCAGTGATTCCGTCAAGGATTTAGTGTACACAAGGACTGTTCACCCTTCCTGAACGTGGATTGAAGGAAGGATCACATCACGAAGAAAGGATAAGTAGTGCTATTATTCGTTTTCCTTTTCATATTTTCACACCTTTTCTCATATTTCACACCTTTTGTCATATTTTCACACCTTTTCTCATATTTTCGCACATTTTTGATAGTTTCACATTGTTTTTGATCAATACACTTGCTGCATTTTCAAAATTGTTATTTAATACATTGATAGATCAAGTGCAATTCTAGAAATATTTCATTTATAGTACAAAGAAATAAACAATTTTTATTCACGACAATGGCAACCGGTCAGGGCCGAGGTCATAAGGGAACAACTTTCGGAGGTCTAGAAATCCGAATGTTGAGTTTATCAAGTTGTTTTATCAGATTATTCAGGCTCTGCATCATTTAAACGTTTTAAAACAGCATGCAAAGGGCTTACACAGGACCAAATGATTTGAAACACAGGTTTCCAGTATGGACAGGTTTCTTAAACCGGCCCAATCGAACACCAGAATCGTCTATAAATTGCGAAACCTAAATAGAACATAGGCAACCAAAGTCGCTCAGACATTGTCAGTACATTATCGAGAACGGATTTCGGAATTAATGGGGAGGATTGTTGGCTACAGCTTTGCGGACTGAACGATTAAGACTCCGTCGCACCAGATATGGGCGAAAAAGAATTTGAGGAGAAAACTTAAACTGGAAACTATCCAGGAATTTCAATCAATCGTGAAGACACTTTCGCCAGGGATTCCTAAACAAAATAATAAAACGACTTCGATTTCAAGCTCGACATTGATTTCCCAGGCACCTACCAATCTGACAAATGAACCAGGCTGGACTTGCAAAAACCCCAAAAGACCCAGCCCGAGAAAGTATCCGTTGGAACCTACGGTAGTGGCGATTACGCCCAGCAACCGCTTTTTACCAATTCAGCCACTTGACACACAGCCGTTTATAAAACCTTCGAAGCGGCGCATGTCACACTCTCCAGTGAGTGGGACCACAGAGACCCCAAAACAACAAAGACAACGTGGTCCCACACCAGACAAGGCACGGAAATCGCTAGGCGATAAGTCTGGTGCATCAACTGAGGGTCCTGCAAAAATCTTTAATGTTATGCCCTCTGTGAAGCTGTTACAAAACATGTTTAAATGTAATCCATCCCATCTTTAGTTTCTGGACTAAGGTCAAGGTCACCTTCCCGGTTCGCCTCTCCCTTCCACCGACAAGCTCACCTTCGGGATCACCCACGATCCCCAACCAAAACTATGCGACGATGGTGAAATGCTCCAAGAAACCTTGGTGATTGGAGATTCAAACCTCGCCTGAATAACCAATATTATGAATAAACAGACACATATTGAGGCGTTCCCGGGGGCGAACATTTTAAATGTAATTCAATTGCTCCAAAATTACATGTATGAAGAAAAACACAAAGAATTATCATAAATGTAGGAATTAATAACAGGGGGAATATGAATACAAATAAGACTTGTCAGGAAATGCGGCAATTATTAAAAGTTGCACAGGAAATGTTTCCAAATTCCGTAATCTGTGTGGCCAAAATACACATCTCCGAGCAGCTTCAGGTACGAAATTCGAAGGAAGCTTGGAACATTAAAAACAAAAATGAAAATCTATCAAAAATGCAAATTAATGGAGTTAAGTTCTCAATACAGGGATGGCGAACGAGGTTAAGTTTCATCAAGACGGGATCCACTGGTTTCCTCGTTCAGCTAATTTGATTTTGAATGATTGGCTAGAACAAATACTCATGTAAACGGGGTTTTCCCAAAGACAAGACGATAAACGAACGTATATAGGACAATAGCTAGCGAGAACGGTCATTAACCTTAGCGGTAGGAGACTTACGCAGGGTGAAAATGATTTGCAAACCAAGGGGTTGAAATTTGTTCCCACGCCGAGATATGTGGATGTTTCGACGCTAAAAGAACCGGTTAGAGAATTTACCAGAAAATTAATGATTACAAACTTTTTCCATTCGGAAATAAACATGGAGAAGGAACCTATTGTAGATAAAAGTACTTGGTGCCCACCACCCTCAACATGTCCTTCAAGTATTAGACAAATAATCGATAAGGTGATTGTACAAATCTCCAAATTGCGATTTGAACAAGAATAAACCCAGTCTCAGCAAGGAAAAAGTCAAAGCGATAAAAACCCTTCAACAAGATCAATCTATTGTGATTAGAAAATCAGATAAAGGTTCGGAAACGGTGATTATGGATAAAGAAGACTATATAGGGGTGATTGAACAACAATTAGCTAACCAAAAGCATTACAGAAAGATAAACAGTCCATTCTTCCCAGAGACTAGTAAAACGGTAATAGAAGTTGTTAATCGATTGGTAAAGGATAGATTTATTAACAAATAACAAGCGATGTACTTAACACTTAAATAAGGAACGCAAGTAATTCTCCCTTGGCCAATGCTCGTAGGAATCTTAGAAATTCCTACCTAATATTTCGTTTTGCCTAACCCACGGACACGCACCAACAACTACTTAAATCTTCCTTCCATCCGAAACACACTTTCAGTGCAATTCTAAAATCCCAAATTATTAGGTTTCATAGACTTTGTACGAGACAGGAAGATTTTCAAAGAGCGACAAATACACTATTTAGATCACTTCGGGGAAGGGGTTATTCAAAGGCATTTCTGAGAACAATTAAAATTAGCACAATAAGGAACTTTCATTCGTATCCACATACATTCGAACACCTAAAGCCTGCCGCAGTAAACGTTGCAATACGTGCCCTTTTTTGGAAGAATCGTTTGACTTTTTCTAGTCATGCCACTCATCAGACCTACGCAATCTAACAAAAGTTGTCCTGCAATGCTAGAAACGTTATTTACCTGATCTCATGCAAAAAGTGTGGAAAACAATATGTTAGGCAGACTACTCTCACACTGAGAAACCGCTTCATCAGACATAGATTCGACATTAATCACTAAGAAAATAAATCGGTGGCAAATCATTTTAACAGTACTGACCATTCCTTGAAAGACTGCGCCATCATTACAATTGAATCGGTTGGAAAAAACGGATTATCTAACTAAAAGAGAAAATTATTGGATTAAAAATTGAAAGCCCCTGGGGCTTAATCTGCAAGAGGAAACTGAGGAAGTCATATCGTTTGTCATCACTTTTAACTCCAAAGCAGCCCAGGTGGTTCAATGGATTAGAAACGGGTACGATTCAATTCAAAACAAGTATCCACGAGCCTTTCGGTACAAACTTGTGACAGGATACCGGAACAATTAGCTAACCAAATGCATTACAGAAAGATAAACAATCCAATGTTCCCAGAGACTAGTAAAACTGTAATAGAGGTTGTTGCTCGATTGGTAAAGGATAGATTTATTAACAAATAACAAGCGATGTACTTAACACTTAAATAAGGAACGCAAGTAATTCTCCCTTGGCCAATGCTCGTAGGAAACTTAGTAATTCCTACCTAATATTTCTTTTGGCCTAACCTACGGACACGCACCAACAACTAAATAAATCTTCCTTCCAAACTTTAAATAGAATATTTGCAACCAAAGACGCTCAGACATTGTCGGAACATATCATTAACACTGCAGAATGATAAGAATGGGTTTACAGCAATACACTATGCTGCAAGGGGAGGCAGTGCTCCTTTGATTGAGGCCCTACTACAGACAGGGTTAGACATCAACGCAAGGACCAATGAAGGTATCAACGTGCTGCACATAGCAGCAAGGAATGATAACCTGCCGATAGTTAAATATTTGATCAAAAGCAACATATCATTAGCACTGCAGAATAATAAGAATGGATGAACAGCAATACACTATCCTGCAAGGGGGAGGCAGTGCTCTTGTGATTGAGACCCTGATACAGGCAGGGAATGATAAACTGCCGATAGTTAAATATTTGATCGAACACAAGCCACCAGTGATACTACAGAATGATAAGAATGGATGGACAGCAATGCACTATGCTGTGATTGAGGCCCTAATACAAGCATGTTAGACATCAACGCAAGTACCAATGCAGGTGCCAACGTACTGCGCTTAGCAGCAAGGAATGATAACCTGCCGATAGTTAAATATTTGATCGAAAACAACCCAGCAGTTATACTACAGAATGATAACGATGGATGGACAGCAATGCACTGTGAAAAGGATGTAGTGCTCATTTAATTGAGATCCTAATACAGGCAGGGTTAAACATCAACCCAAGAACCAATAAAGGTGCCAACCTTCTGCACATAGCAACATGGCATGATAATCTGTCGATAGTTCAATATTTGATCGAAAACAACCCAGCAGTGATACTACATAATGATAATGATGGATGGACAGCAATGTACTATGCTGTTGCGGGAGGCAGTGTTCCTGTGATTGAGGCCCTAATACAGACAGGATTACATATCAACCCAAGGATCAATGAAGACGCCAACGTACTGCACGAAGCATCAGAGAATGTTGACCTGTCGATAGTTAAATATTTGATCGAAAGCAACATATCATTAACACTGCAGAATAATAAGAATGGACGGACTGCAATACACTATGCTGCAAGGGGAGGCAGTACTCCTTTGATTGAGGCCCTAATACAGGCAGGGTTAGACATCAACTCAAGGATCAATGAAGGTGCCCACGTATTGCACATAGCAGCAGGGAATGATAACCTGCTGATAGTTAAATATTTTATTGAAATCAATTTACCAATGATACAAGAGAATGACAATGATGGACGGACAGCAATGCACTACTGCTGCTGAAGGAGGCAGTGTTCCTGTGATGGAGACTCTGATACAGGCAGAATTAAATATCAACGCAAGGACCAATAATGGTGTCCACGCACTGCACATAGCAGTAGTGAATGATAACCTGTCGATAGTTGAATATGTGATCATGAATAACCCTCCAATGATACTAGATAAAAATAATGATGGATGTACAGCACTGGACTATGCTAACCAAGGAGATAGTTTCCTAGTGATGGAAGACCCTGACACAATCAAGATTAGAACTCATGCATTAGAATAAAAAAAAATATTTAAAAATGGTAAATACTATAAAATAAATATTTATTTTCTCATTGAGGGCAATGGACCGATACCTGTTTGCATATACACTCGTTATGACTTTAGACGAATATATTCCAATAAACGTAGGGGTAGATATCAACGAAAAGATATATGCTGACTGTATTATCTTACACATCGTTGAATTAAGTATTAGTCATTCGAGATATAAGCACTAGTAAATGAAATAAACCATCTCACCTTATATAAGAAATGTAAATAAACAAACAAGAACAACCGGACTTGAAACCTGTCTTTATTTTGAATATGCCTATGTTCCTTTTCAAGGAGACTCTTTTGGCTAAGAGTGCATTTTTGTTCCAGAATTTAGAGTCTGTTGTTTTGGTTTTTGCAATTTGATTCAATATTATAATTCACGACTTCTTTAATACATAAATGCACAAAAATTAGGGAAAGGAGTAATCGTCTGATTAAACGTTAATTTATTTCTAAATATCAAAATCCAATTGCTTTAGAGATGAGAAGAGAAATTACAAAAGTGCACAACGCCATTTTATTTTCAATAAATATCATAATCACGTTGCCAAATCTTTACATTTTCGGTCGGAAGAAAGGGAGACATATGTAGTGGAAGTCTCACTCATTTCTGACATTCAAAAAACTTACTACAATCTAAGATCTTAATTGTAAGTATCTTCCACGCGAAAACAGAAGCTTGATGACATCTTGCAATTAGGTCATGGAACATTTGAGTCTATTTACATCAGATCCAAACGATTGAGAACAACAGGTTGCCAGTTTGTATAAGTTATAATAGCGTCAAATTATTGTTTCCATGGCAGTATAACGAATATTAATTCTGATTAAGACTTACTTTTCAAATATTGTTTTAACTAAAATACCTATTAATAGCTATTAATGCCAGACACATATTTCTTACCTGTTTATTGGTATGGATATTATAAATCTCAGATTATTGACTCTCTACACGGAGCCAGTAACCACTGCATACGTATGTCCAAATAAAAATTTCGCTATATTGACAGTACTTGAAACGTCTTTTGCAATATTGGAACTGGAACGAAGGAGGTATGTTGGCACATGGTATTGTGCACGACGCTAAGTTTGCAAATGGTAGAAAGACAAGACGACATGATTATGGGAATCGCTTGCAACGCTCCTGAACGGCACGAAGCAGTAAGGTAGTAACGAAACTGCTCTGATCTGTGTGTGTGTGTGTGTGTGATATTTGGATTTTTAACGTAGCTTTAACAATTTTGCAGGCATATCGCTACGATTCTGGCAATGTGGCAGTTGCTAGTGATGCCTAGAACTGAGTCATCATGCCGGAGACATGTGGCATGATGTCCCACCCACATTAACCTGACACCAGGCCGACCAGTCCTAACACTAACCTCCTAATGCTGAGCGCCTAGCGAGGCAGCTGTTAGTACCGTTTTTGAACCCACGTCCTCCCGCATCCGAGGCGGACGTTCTAACCATTAGGCCACCGGATCGGTCTGTGTGCGTTTTGGCACTCTGATTAATCGAAACTGTCCCAGCCTAGATTTCATGACCCAAGACACGCATTTATTCCTGAGCGGAAACTGCTTTTCTAAAACCAGATCAGAAAAATATTTCTAACAAACTTTATTTCTAATAGAAACGCTCCCTATTTTACTTCTAAATAGAAAATAATGCGTTTGATTACCTTTATTTAAATAGCTAGTGGTCACAATTATCTGTGATATCATGCATTGTGTTAAGTGATGCTCACATAGCGTTTCCATAGCCGAGGGTAAGTACCATATACACTTTTGTCAGAAAAGCGATATCACACGGCCACAGCTAAGTAGATAGTGGCTCAGTTATTATTTGTCTGACTCACACAGCTTATTTATTATTTCAGCAAAACCCTCTCAAATACGTGGATAATTATAAAATATATATAGTCAGCATTAAAATTATTTATCGTCAACCAATGCTCAGGTGAAACATGGTCATTATCAGAGTATCAACAATTAACAGACGAGTTAACATAGGAACAAAATTAGTGATTGCCATTTGGAGTTCCTCAGTATAGACCGCTATAGTGTCAAGATGATTATGACAATAAGAAATGCCACAAATGTTTCAACAAGCACAGGGTTATGCGTACCAACGCATAACTCTCGGACGACCATCGCATGAATCTAATCCAGCAAATTCACCTTTATTTTCACCATTACGATCACAAAGTCTTTCTACAAGACACCATCAGGCGGAAGCAGCCTACATCACCTGATTCAGCTCTGCAGTAAATAAGCGTTAGGGTCTAATGCTCATACCAATCACGGAGCAGTATATTATCTTTTAGTGCTACCGAATCCAACATCCGTCTGGGCTTTAATATTGAAAGTGTGATGATGTCATCAGCCGTCATTTCTACTATCCTAACTAAATTCTGTTTCTTGATCTGTAATTAATTTTTGATCTGTATGTCTGTTCATCATTCACTATAACACACAGCCCACGTCACCACTGACGCTTAACAAATTGTACACGCCGGAACACCCGCGGCTTAGTTATTATTTTGTCTGACTTATTTCAGCAAAACCCTCTCAGTTACGTGGATAATTATAAAATATATACAGTCAGCATTAAAATTATTTATCGTCAGCAGGTATTTCTTCATATATTAAATTTTAACAGATAGCCATAGGACCTGCGTGGTTTAGTGGTAACGTCGTTGGATTAACATGCCGATATTGTGAATCTTCGTGGGTTCGAACACCGCGTCCGGCATATTGTCGGTGGGTTACCATAAGGATATTATAGTGGGGGCCGCGTCCCAAGCACTTAGAATTCAACAAAAAAAAAATACTGACGACTGATAATTCGCGCACACCTTCCACCACGTCGAAGGGGGTCTCGCCTTGGAAGGTGGGGGGGGGATGCAAAAAATTATCAGTGATCTGTTGACCGTAGAGCCTTTATTCGTTTTGGCCAGGTTAGGGACAGTAGATAGAAACTTCAGAATTGAATATGACCAGACTTACATACAAGCCTTGGATTCGCCTTTGGTTTGTTAAATGAGTCAACATCACTTGGCTAAAACAGCATTTTTTAGCCGCCGAGGCCATTGATGTGCACCCGCCCCACCCCCACACACAAAAATTCGGTCGCGTATTTAATTGTGGTCGGTCTCTCATACACGCTTCGGACTGGCATTTGCATAGTTTAATGAGTCAACGTCACTTGGCTAAAATAGCATTGTTTACCCACATTTTTCAAAACGGGGCCTTGATTAGAGCCCCCCCCCCAAAAAAAACATAAAATCGGTAGCAGCTTTGTTTTAGTCTGTCTCCCTCCCCCCTTCTGTTGCTCGTGTAGACAATCAGTTCTATCATATATATATATATATATATATATATATATATATATATATATATATATATATATATATATATATAATACGTATTATTGCGTTCCTTCCGTGTAGACAATCAGTTCTATCATGTATATATAATGCTATAAAAAAAACTGCTCGACAAAAACTATACATTTTTTATATCACAGTAAGCATATTAAAATTCGTAACGAAGATTTGTTGAAAAGATAATTCATACAGCTAATCACGTACCAAAGGTGTCATTAAAACAAAATGTGAATCTAGTTATTTGAGGCAAAACTAAATATGAAAACTGTGAAGACTAGAGGTGAAAGTGATCACTAACGTAACCTAACATTTATGAATGCAGATATAAATAACGTGAGCGTGCAACTGGCGCAGTTTGGTCTATTTTGGTAATAATTTGGCTGCACTACAGAGTTTCGTATTTTGCATGAGATTAAGCTTTTAAAGAGAAAGAAACTCACAAGATTTCCTAATTATTTCTACTGTTTATTAAAAAGGACCTTTATATTTGGTTTATGATTGATGTGTGTACTTTGGGTTATAGAGAATACAGCTTGGCCTTAGTTCAGTTGGGCACCTATTAAAAGCAAATTGCTTGCTAAGCTTTATCAGTTTCACTTTTGGAATACAGCGGTAAATTGTAAAAAAAAGACAATGAACTGATAACTTTTTTTTTGCTTTCTATATATTTGGTAATTCATTCGTTGCATATTCAGAAGTTGGTATTGTGAAGTCTGGCAAAATGCATTTTCCCTATTTGCATAGCTGCTAAATATTTGCACTTTAGACTAATTCAGGCTGGGGTATTTTAGCACTTGGGAGCAGCTACTTTGGAGAGATGTGTGCTTAGATCATGTACAGTTTCCACAAGTACAATATCCAAAGAAATTTAAGCCTCAATACATGAAAGTAACATATAGGCATGCCAATATTCTCTCCACTGTGCAAGTTCCAAATGCAAACAACTTCACATTACACCTGTCACTCTCTCAGAAGTTCAAAATATCTTTCGAGTGCCCCTTAGCAGTAGAGAGGGTGAACAGACCATTTTGCCTGAGACCTTATTTATGAAAAATAAAGCTTCGTACGAAAATGAAATCTCAACTTCAATAATGTTAAACCAGCACCTCTAACTTTGTCGGGTAGGAAACCCTGTTGGGTTAGCTTATTATGTTACATCGATGACGATTTTGTATTTCATTTTTTACGTGTCCGCGTTTACGTGTTGGTCACTCACTGTTGGTCGCACCCTCTCTGCTGCTGTGGTTTTTATCCAAATATTGCATCAAGTCCGTTACGATATCTCGACCTCGGATCATGTAAATTTATTGTTATAAAACCAAACGGGGTAGCTTGCGCATTTGAAAAAAAGTGTTTGAACTTAATCATATCCATGTCCCCTGAACACCAAGTATAATAAATATTTTGCAGCGTATGATTATCAACTCCGTTAAACGCAACTAAAATATTACAGTTATCTCTGATTACTTTTGGAATTTGTGTATAACGCTGTGTAACATAAATCACGTCTGTATTTTAATGTCTACCTCGAGAAAATATCCTAGCTGGATTTGATTGTTTGTCCAGCATGACATCATCGTATATTACTAAATTAATAATACTTCCATCAAGGTCATCTACAGATGGCGCTTCATCAATATCAGTTATAAAGTCAATAACGTCACTGTCTTCATTTAACGATTTTGCATTTTCATTAAAATCCTTAAGTACTTCATAGCATCGCTGATCATCTACAGATGGTGCTACTAAATACAATTTATCCCACTTCAGCCATCTCATTATCAGATTAAGCAATAATTGTGTTTTGCCTGATCCAGATGGACCTATTATTATCATTCTAATAGAATTCGGTAGCGCTGGGTGATGCTTGACTGGCTCTTGTTTTCGTGTCGCTGAAAAGTCAATTATATCCATATGATAAATAATATGAATTTATATTGTGTTCGATGCAGGGCAGCCACGTCCACCACTGGATTAACAACAATAATAACCAAAAATAAAAAACGCGCACTGACAGGTAAGTGTGAAAAGTGTGGCACAAAAAAATATAAATTTATTTCAAGTATAAAGACAGGAGGTGATATCGCCGCTTCGTTGGGAAAGTTACCAGGGGCTCCGTGGGCGAAGTATCCCAGGAAAACATCTACCCGGATACAATTATTGTGGTCCTGGAACTCGACTTGATATTCGACTTGATGATCAAGATCAACCGCGACCTGGAGAGCATCCAATAAACAAGATTGATCAAGCGTGTCATGTTCATGATGTTGCGTATAAAAGTAAAGATTTACAACAACGACATCTTGCAGATGTGAAATTGATTCATGCGTTAAATTCTATACCTGGTAAATCTCTCAGAGAAAAACTCGCTAGTTTTCTAGTAAAATCTGCTATGAAAGGTAAAATAATGCTAGGGGCTGGGTAATTAATTATATGACTATTATAATGGAATCCATTTATTATTCCCCGAGAGGATATTGGAAGGGCAAAGCAGCGATTAGTAAACTTGCTGAAGCAGCAAAAGTCTCACGTGCTGTTGCTGCAGCCTGGTTAGCACGACAGGCAATATGGCAAATCTATCTACGTCCACCTAAAAAAATTCAGTACGCGTATTTTGATGTCAGCGTTCCCAATGAAGTTCATCAAGCAGATATTTTGTTTTTACCGCACGATACTATTAAAACACGTGGACGTAAATCACGCACATACAAATACGCGTTAACTGTCGTTGACGTTGTAAGTAGATATAAAGAAGCGGAACCATTATCAGCAAAAACAACATCTGAAGTTGCACATGCGTTTGAACGAATTTATCAACGAGGATCCGGACCACAAGGTGGTCTACGATGGCCACAGTTGCTACAAGTTGATCCTGGAAAAGAATTTCTCGGTGCAGTATCATCGCTGATGAAAAAACATAATGTCAAAATCAGACGAGGACACACTACAATTCATCGTGATCAGGCAATAGTTGAACGATTTAATCGAACACTCGCTGAGCGGTTATTTGGATACCAGTATGCAAAGGAAATAAATCATACAGATACAAGATCTCGTGAATGGGTTGAAAGATTACCAAGTGTGATAGCTGCGTTAAATAATGAAATTACTCATGCAACTTCTATGAAACCTATTAATGCAATTACAAAGAAACATATACCCCGTAGCGATGGTTACGGACAACGACGTGACTTTTCAAAACAGTCAGTGTTAGGTAATGTGACTGTAAGGTATTTATATGAACCTGGTGAACTTGAAGGGGGTAAAAAAGAGAGCAACTGATCCTATCTGGAGTGTGACTACACATAAAATTTATAGCGTGGTTAGATCCACTGGTAGACCTGCCATCTACAGACTAGATTCAACTGCTCCTCAACGTGGATTTTTACGTGAACAATTACAAGTAATTCCTGAGGACACACAATTACCACAGCGTTCACTTTTGTAAATTGGAACCCCTACGTCGATTGCATTCAAGACAGGTCAGCATCACATTATCACGTGTATGACCAAGATCACTATTAATTCTGTCTACGGTGAACTGTCTTGGATTATTACTCGAATATTTCCATAACATATTACAGTTACAACTTGCACAATGATTATTCTGTTGTTGTTTTAGCGTCATAATAAATTCAACATCGATATCAAAATCACGATTATTTATTTTTTTTTGTCACATTGCTTATAACCAAATAGTTTTCTTCTTATTACGCCAGTAACACCTTCGGTGTCACTAACAGTTTGATTATTATTTTCTATGGAGTCTATGACAACTCTATGCAGTTGAGATATTCTCCTGACTCTAGATACTGCGAGATAAACTAAATTTGACCACTCGATTCTGTCATCGACAATCCAGATATTTGTATTAGTAATAGTTAGTCCTTGTGACGAATGAATCGTTATGGCATATCCCAATTTCCACGGTGAGTTATTCGTACTCAATGCGGTTTCAACAACATCAATATTAACCAAAACAATATCATTCAATACAAGATTTTGTTTTTCATTTATTCCTGGAACTTCAACTTCAATATTCTGTCGTCGAGTATCTGCTGGGCGATAACAGAATGGTACAGGTAACGTTGAAAACTTTTTTTTATGTAACAGAAATAATTTCTCTTGCAATTCATCACGAACTATTTTTCTACTTGCAACTATTAAATCATTTGGTCTCCATAAATTCCAAAAATCGTTCACAGGAGTTTCCGGAATTATTTCACGCATTATCTCATATTGTATTTTATCTCGCTGTAGTCTGATTAATCTTTAAAATTCCTTCAGAGGTTCATCAATCGCTCTATGATCATTTATTTCTTCATAATAATCCACAAATAATTTTAACCACTCGTGCGGAGACTGCCCAACGAAATATCCAAGTATTATCATCAGTCTGCACAATAAATTTTACTAAAATAATATATCTCTGATTGTCGAGATAGTTAATAATATTTTTACCTCATTCGTCACTCATTCTAGCGTCAACAACACCAGCGGTGTTGTCGTTCATAATCCTAAATGTCGACCAAGTATGAGCCGCGCCATCATTGCGAAATTCTTTCTTGGCTTCACGGATATGATCGGTTATATCACTATTTATCAAAGCCAGATCTTGCATTGAAAAATTAAATTTAGATTTTGGTAATTTGTCAAGATCAAATCTTGCGGTGGAAGGTTCAATTGTGGATAATCTCTCAAATTCCTCCATACTATATTTAAGCAAATATATGTTTAATTAAACTTTAATTATATATATAATGATTCAAACAAACAACCGATGCAGATGGCTTATGATTGGTTATTCAGCTCCTTGTAATAAATCATGCGTAAATGAATTTTCTGGCCAACATATGCAGAGCTATCGTAGAAGGAGTCTAGGACCAAAACCGTGTTTACGATGCGGTGTTGGGGTCAGAGGAGAAACCCAGTTGTGTGTAAAGTGCGGTGGTAAAAGATACAGAGAGCTGAAACGATATTATGATAAGAAGTCGTCAGGTGAATCCCCTATAAAAACCGCTGAAGACTATCTGGCCAGATTTCAATATAATCATTTAGACAAATAATATTATATATAAATGAAGCAAAAGGAATTTGTAGAGCACCCTATCATTAAAAATTATGAAGCGTCTCGTGATGGTGTCATCAGAAATTGTCAAAGGAAAACACCAGTTGGTTATGTTATTAATACTGGATATATCATGTTTACTGCTGGAAATAAAAAGTATCTATCACATCGATTTGTCTTTGAATGTTTTCACGGGGTCATCGAAGATGGACTTGTAATTGATCACATAAATTCAAACCCGAAAGATAAAGATTTATCTAACCTGCGGGTTGTTACACAAAGTCAAATTTCTGCACTTGGAAATACTGGTATTAATTCTAAAATTCCTAAGTAGATTATATCCACTAATATAGATACTGGTGAAGAGAGAATTTTCCCATCAATGAATGCGGCTGGGAAATATTTTGGTATTTGCCGTGCTTCAACATATCGTGCTGCAAATAATATTACTAAATCAGCATTTTAGAAAAAAATTAATCAAAAAATTACATTCCGGTATATATAATGAAGCGAGATAAATCCGTCATCGCTGATAGAGCAATCAAGTAATTGTCTCCCTTTCTTTGTTATTACTTATACATGACCACATATTTATATTCAGTGATAAGAATCCGTCATCACTGATAAAGTAATTGAGCAGTTATTGTACTACAGTCTAATCGTAATGCTTAAATATCTCTTCAGTCCAGATATCTCAACTATGTGAAAGTATTAACTGCAGAAAATATATCCTCAGACAAACATAAAAACTTCAGCCGTGATATTATATCATAGGCCAATATTGTACTCATATCGATCGCAGCAGACGACATGTATCATTGTTACTATACTGAATGAATGTACGCAGTTCTGCAGTAGGCGGAATATACTGGAATAATGTCGATCCAACGCATTCACATTGCTAGATAGTTCTGCCTTGACTGCATCAAGAGGCTTGAAAATACAGTATTTTAACAAGGCAGAAACGTAGAAATGTGTAAAATTGCAGATTTGATTCAGAATCAGAATATTCTTTAGGTGTAGAAATTTGCCGCCCATGGCATTTTCACTGATACTAGTAAATACGAGTCCAGAGTTATCACGTGTGAGACAGTGCGAGTAGTTATATACTTAAATTTAACTATATATTCATAAGAGCTCCGATAGCCGTGGGGTTAAGGCGTCCAAACTTTGTTCCGAACGTTGTTTGGAGTGCGGATCCACTAGTGTAAACGCTGCGTGTTCGAGTCTTCAAAATTGCTAAAGATATATTATCTTGCATTCGGCGACAGATGCTATTATAACTGGGGGCGCAAGCAAGCCCCATGAGATTTCATGTACCCTCACCACGTCGAACAATGTGGTGAGTGCAATTCTGCACTTACCCCGGGGTTTGATTGGGGGGGGGGTTTACATGAAATTCCCAAAATAAACAGCAGGGTGATGTGAACTCGCGACCTTGTGACCTCACTGAAGGGTACCCACATAGGGGCATTCAGAAAGAATGCCTGCTGGACCAAAAAGTCTCAATAAGGTGCCTGTGGACCATAAGACAGGTCCTAACCATGAAGAGTGCCTGTGGGCCATAAGAAAGGCCTTTACCAAATAAAAAAAATAAAAAAAGGACTCTTAGGACCTTATTGGCAAAAGACTTTACCGGCAGAAGGGACCCCAGTGGAATGGTAGACTGAGCTGCTGTTTATTTTTGAATTTATAAAATATATATATATTTTTTTTATTCAGAATATATTTTTACTTTTATCTGATTCAAAAATATATTTTTATAGATTCAGAATATATTTTTATTATAATAAAATTTTATTTTTTATGAAATTCAGTCAGATTTTCTAAATTTGATGGGAATATTACCTAACAATATTGTGACTTTGATCAGATTTTCTAGCGTTGACGGGTATTATACCCATCAAAATCGTTGAATTTAGTCCGATTTTCTAAAATATTTTTATTTTTATTCAAAAATATTTATTTTTCGTTCAGAATCATTTATTAAACAAATAATTTATAATATAAAAAGTAATGAATCACGAAAACATCACATCAATTATTGCTGCTATTAAGCATTTACAACACAGCGGTATAAAAATATCTGATGAGCTTGATCCTGAAAAAATGAGCGATTTTGAATCATTACAAATTCAAAAAATCAGAAAATAGATATACGTTGCCCTCCGATTATAGATTCATAAAGTTAATTCAGCAGGCGATGTTACGATCGCTGGCAGCAATCACGGATACGCAAGTGAAATTATTTGTTCGTCTTTCACGGGCCATCGAAAAGGTTAGGTCAGAATTATCTCACGAATACGAAACAAAAAGAATTGTACACGCTCGTATAAAACAGCTGAGAGATATCATGTCGATGACGGAGTTGATGAACAAAGATGCGGAAGAATTACTGGCTAAAGATAAAGACGAGTGTGACTTTGATCATGGTGACTATAGTGACCATAGTGACGTTGATAACGAAACGAATATTGTCATCTGTAACATTGTGAAACCGGGACAATTCATTTCTGATCCTTGACAAAATCACGAGTAAAAAAAAGAATATTTACCTACCCCCGATGACACAAAGTGGCGAATCGGGACAATCATTATAGATTTATTATGAAAATGTCCCGATTCGCCAACAATGATAGAAGCATCAGATCGTTGAAATAATTGTTGTATCATGGCCCATTGTCTCATGAAACAAAAAAAAATATTTTATCCTTGACGTTGTCCTTGATGTTGCCCTTGATATTTTTTTTTGTTTGGTGTTTTCTACGAACGTAAGATCTTAAGATGACGCTCACGAGCGTGAGATCTACCATCTTACATACAAGTTTATATTTAACGATTCTGACCTCAGATCAAGCAAGTGGCCAGACTGGTCAGTAAGTTTAAAATGTATCCGTGATAAATGACGACTATGACATTTTAGATAAACAACATTGATTGGTTCTGATACAATCAAATAACCTGAAGGGACTTGAGGGGTAAATGAGTAGAGAATATATCCTTGTTGGGCCTGATTGGATTTTTCACCAGTAACTTCGTTACCGACTTGATAACTACCGTCGATGACATCACATACTAGATTGACAGCGATCGTTGATGTGATATTAACGATGCCCGGTGAAACATGACGGCCGCCACCGTATGGATCGTTATCAAATTTGAGAATACTTGCCGGTGGGGCTATTTTTCTCCATGATTCGATGATTTTTGGAAAATAAGCACGGATATCAAAATCGAATTTTGGATTCCTAAGTTGGGTATTTATATGGTCTTCAGAAATAAGTTGATTACGATCAGGTATTGGCGAGTCAGAATAACTTATAAATTTATATAGTCTAATCCTGAGATCACCAAAATCAGATTTTACTGCATTTAAATGTTTGATACCATCAATTACATTATTTTTTGTATCCTCGTTGTAATTCTGTATCAAACCCATGATTAAATTTTTAACATATACTTGAATTCGATCAAATTCATTTTCCATAAGAATATTTATACCGGTAAAAATTTTATGAAATCTAAGACCTTTACTGCCTACCACATAACGATCGGATAAATCAAGAACATTTTCGCCGGCAATATTAACATATTTATGAAAATTCCACGGATATGTATTTCTGTAATCAAGTAATTTCATAAATGATTTTTCCGTCGTGAGAAACTCTTCCAAGCGTGGTTCTGGTGGACCTTCATAAACCGGTGAAATCTCTGGCCATCCTAATACTGATCTGATTGAAGACTGATATATGTCCACAGCGTAATCCGGCGATAATATTTCAATGGCCGATGATAGCGTTGGCTCGTGGACGGTAATGGCAATCTTTGATTCTTTTCCGGTGATGGATTTAATTCTGCGCTGGAATTCTTCATTGATCTGTTCTATTTGATAACTGCCCGTTGGAATACTGACTACTTGCCAATCAGGAGTCCCATCGAGTTTATTTTTATTTGCAAATACTAATGAATTATTCGGTTGTAGTCCACCAAACGATTTTGACCTAATATTGGTCCAACTATAATAAACCCGTAATTGCGCCAATGCTATCTCGGAAGCTGGTATTGCTGTTGGAAAATTAATACTGAATTCAAGATTAGTTGAACTCGCTGATATCATTGTGGTTCTTACCGGAGCAGTGTTAGTGACGATCTGTTGTAATAATTCCTGAGATCGCTGATCGAACGTTGACATTATTATACTATTATTGTTTTAAATCCTGTTCAGGAATTTTTTCATTAACGACGTTGTCGTCGAATACTTCATTGTAGATCTTTATTGCGATACTGAATTCTTCGTCAGATATTATTCCATCATTAAGCGACGAAGAAATCATTAATGATAATTTAGAGCATGCGGTCATTGCAGTATGTAATTTCATCGTGTACTCGTTCAATTTTTCATTCGTGCACGTATTTATCTTTTTCGCGATAATATTAAATATTCCAGCGATCGTGGTTGACGATGAAACAATAATTGTTACAACGATCGGAGATGTCATCGTCAGCGTTGATAATACCACGCCGGTTCCAGCAACAATCGCGGAAACCGAATAAACGATGATATCAACGACAACCGCACGTCTACGATATTTTTTTTATTTTTGCTGTATAATTATCGATGATGGTTTTTAATTTATTCTGCCATGTTATTACTTGATCGTATCTGTATCTGTTAACGTCTATCATTATATTATACTGTATTAAGTACTTAATTGTTGTTGTCTAAGACAGCGATAAATTCCAGACACCACCAGTAACGTCTCGGGGGTATTTCCCTTGATGTCAACGTAAATGTTTCTTTGGTGTCCTTGGTTAGCATCACCAGTAGAGGATTATGATATACATTCGGCGATGATGAAGTGGCCGCAGTAATTTCCCAACCATGCATGGACAGCCTGTATAACCCAGTTACTTCTGCGGTATATTCGAGAGTGTTATCGCGCGGTGTCCACGTTGATACCCGAGACGCCACCGTGTACGTGATGTTGCTAATTTGTTTGTGTGGAACTTGAATCAGATTGGTTTTTTGAACGATACTAGGAATTCCACTGACAATATCATTGAGTTTCATGTTAATGTCGGCGAGTTTAATATCAACGGTTGGTGGACTTCCAAAAAATTCATTAGTAGTTTTGTTTACGTTTCTGCGAAAATTCATAAAACAGTTGTACGTGATTATAAAAATCAGTTCTAAATGCAGTCGTTCCTTCATTGATCGTCGACAACGAAGTTGTCATCGGAATATTTTTATCATCCACATATTTTTTTGTTGCGGCATCTTCATCACCTGCTGGTTCTCTTAAAGCAACAATTTTATTTTCATTCATGTTAAGTTCACCTGTCATTGTATCACCTGCGGATTTTAAACGATCAGCGACACGTTTCTTAATTTCATCTCTGATAGTTGCGATTGATACATTTGAGTCTGATTCTACCACCGTCAGTAAATACTGGAATATTGTCCGTGGTAGCATCAAGAACTCTACGAATTATATCGATCCACTTGATATTACTCGTCTTTAAAACACTGAATTTATCCTGAAAAATAACTTCATCTCGGTCAACTCCAGATAAATTCATAATATCAGCAAGATCGTCTTTGGTGGCGTATTTTGATAAATCGATATCATCTTTGCTCTTGCTGGTGCGAGCACTAGTAGAAGATCTTCCATAAATATCAACCATTACATTTACCAATGTCTGTTTAAAACATTGGTACGCGGCTATGCCTGGTGATGGTATATTCGTGTACAGTTTTATGAGGTGGTTTCGTTGATCTTGATACAGCATCAAGTACTGCTAGTGCTTCACGGCCACATATTGGTGGATCCGTTAATGTTTGTGTTGGTAGCGTTGAATACCAGATTGGAATATTTTGAAATCTGTCGATGTATTTTAAAAATTCTTTTGGTGGCGCCAACCCATACGAATCGAAATAAACAATTCCACGTGGATCAATTGCATATGCAACCCAGTGAGTGCCACGACCAGAGCTTTTATCGAGATTAATAATACCTGTTTCTGACAGATTTGGATTTTTCGGTAATTGATCACGCATAAAAACACCTCTAAAATTCTTTATATTTAATCGCTCAGCAGCATCGAGTAAATCAAAATTCGATAGTGGAACTATCGTTGAGTCCCTGGAATTCTTAATCCTTTTCCCCAAACGTTGTTTGGTCGAGACCCTGGAAGTCTCAGACCGTGACCTCATCGTCGTCTTTTTTTTAATCCTTTTCCTGTTGCTTTCTTTAATGCCATTCCAGCAGCTGTCCCAACTGCACCTAACGCAGCAGTTTTGCAACAGCTGGAGCGGCTGCGGCTATTAATGCTGCGATAGCTGCGAGAAGCGGAAATATTCCTCCGGTTTTAATAGTATCCTTGATTGCACCTACGGAAAGATTTAATCGTATTCCTTTATTGGCGTGTTTAGCTTCGTTGAATCTCTTGAATTGACGCTCGGTCAACGATAATTTATTTGCACCAGACATTTGATTGTGTTTTAATGTTATTTTTGTTCCGCATCGTGATGCTAACGGTAATTGTAATCGTTTAATCTGACCCGGGGTCAGACTGACACTGACATGATGATATGACATTTATGATATATATTTGATTTCTAAATACTGATTTAAATCAGCGCTTGCATATTCTCTACGGGAGCATCAACGACTCTGATGCGGCCACCAACACCTTCAAGTAACATTGTTTTATCGCTGAGTATAACGGAGATTGCTCTGTAATTTGGAACTTCTCCAATATTTCTGTTAACGCGAGCTCGAAAATGTATGTCAACGACAGACTGTCTAAACAAATCCAAATGTTCCAGCGAAAAATAATAAATCGGGTACAGCGTTGTAAAATCTAGCCGTGATATTTGTAAACCAGTATCAACATTTTGATCATGTCCCATAAACGACATCAGACGATGATACGCACACGCTACATGATTTAGTTCAAAATTCAACAAAATATCCTCCGATGGTTCTTGATGTCCGTTTATTCGCAATGAAACTTCGCAAACACCGAGTTTGTCAAATATCATTATACTACGTGTTTGATCATTTGCTCGTGCAGCATTTTGAAGCGCAACGAATATATGTCGCGGCGCAAAGATACCCTGTTGTGATGCTATCTGCCATGTAAATAAACCATTAATTGTGCATTGAACAGCATCTGTGGTTGTTGTTAACCAAGACAACGTCGACTTGCCGCCGCTGCTCATGAAAGCGAGTAACCGATCTTCTTCAGATATCGCTGGAGTCATTACTGGCATCCATAATGAAAGCTTTGTCATTATTACTTTACCAGCATCACCGGCGTGTCGCCGTATTGCGTCATCGTCGGTTGCTTTTCGTACGAGTACAGTTGTATGTTTGGCTCCAAAAATAACTTTTCTAACGTGTCTGCAGAATCCAAAAATGTGTGATAGTGGAATCGCGCACGAAAATCTTCTGCTTCCACCTTGCAACATTACTCGTCGTGATCTAAATCCTAAGTTGAAATCTGGATCGACATTAATAATCATACTTTGCACATCCACGTCGGCATTTCTAGCAAAGTTCCTTGGTCGTCCTACTTCATACTGGTTGTATTCAGAATGATCAGAAGTATCTTTGGAAAACATCATTGATGGACCAGCTGAACTTGAATAATCGTCGCTGTATCTTGCAAGGCCAAGTATAGTCGTGGCGACGTCAACATCTTTTTGAATCGATTCAATATTTCTTCCGTCGATCATGTATGTGGCGCTGTCGAACAACGCCATGATACCATTATTAACAAAACCAACACTAACATTTTCTGCGCATTCAGTATTATCTGTTTTTAAAATTTCACCTTCTACTTCGATAAATGCTTCAGCGGGTAAGAAATATCTACTTGTATCTTGAACTTGTAATTCAATTCGTCCGCGTTGATTTGGTATTCGCGCATCGTAAGAATAATATTGATAATCACGCACAGATTCATACTTGAGAACTGGCGCATCTATGTCAAATGCGGGGTCAGACACACGTTTAAACATCCTTACGTTTGTTGTGTTTGTTTAATATGAATCCCAAGCTGGGCAAGTAAATCTTAAAAATGTTTACTCTGAGAAAGTTTATGCCAAGGAATACCTTGACGAAGTTTAACCCCACTTCGGGCAAGTAAATCTTGAATTTTTTCACTTTGGAGAAGATTTGGATGAATACCACTTTGAGAAAGCCCGCTTCCCGCTATCAGACTTGCTGCTACATTTTTTTCCTTTTCATCAGCTAACTCTGCTAGTTTTTGATTTGCGGCTTGATTTATTATTTTACTAACACTTGCAGGCATCACTTCAGTGCTGGCCAGTTTCACTGGTGGCTGAGATTTTCGTCGTATTAATCGTGCTAGTCTATCCTTGATTGCAGAAAATACTTTACTGGCAGCATCACCAGCAGCGCTAATGCTTTTTTCACGAATAACGTCAATAGCTTTCATGCCTAATTGCTTTGCAATCGGTATTGTTTTCGGGGCGATTCTCTAAAATAAACCCTTAACAATATCACCGAGTCCATCTCCATAAAATTTCTTGTATACAGGTAATCTTGAATTTACCACCCTGACCATAGTTGGTCCACGTTGAGCAGCGTGTATGATCATCTATTATAATAATTATATCTAACTGTTTAATCAGTGACTTAGTCACTATGATAATTATCGGTAATTTCATTAATGAGGGACCGATACACGTTAATATCCATGATGCCACCGGTGAACAATAGTTGACAAATTGATGAGATTTCGTTGATAATTTCATGAGAATTATTACCAGCTCGTTTTCCACCAACAAGAATTTCTAACCTATCTACGTCGGCAAGGACACTGTCGGAACAAGTAACAAGACCACTTCCTCGAGTATTAATACCACTTCCATTTGCGCCTTTATCATCTGGAGATCCTTCTGGGGAATAAAATGCTTCATCGCTGGATGATGTTTTTCGTGATTGTGGTTGTCTTATTGATGATAGTCGTTGTCGTCGTTGTTGTGTTCGTTGTTCTAGTTCTTCTTTTTGTTGTTGTTCTCGTTCTTTTTGTTGTCGTAGAAATAGATATCGTTCTTCTATTGATAATTGCAAATACTTCACATGTTCATCTATTGCCTGAAGATATTCTGTATAATTTGGATTGTCGCCTCGAACTTGATCAACGTCATAGTATATGCGAAATATCCATTTGTACCAATTTTCGCGACTTACAGGATCATCAGCGTATTCAGATTTTAAAAATTTTCCTCCATCATTATGACCATTAACAGCAATAAAAGCTACATTTTTAATATTTTGGGAATTTTTAATATAATTAATAGAATCTTTGGTAAATTTATTAGACATATTAACCCTGACTCGTACTTGTTCTGATTCTTGTTGAGTAACATCTTCCGCTTGGTCTTCTTCCTTAGGTATTTCCGGGGGTTGGCATCGCAGTAGCTATTTTCTCCGGAAGTTCTCGTAGAATTTTTTTTTGTTTTTTTAGTTCGCTCCGCTATTTTTTCAGTTGATTCAGCGGTCTTTTTCAGCACAGGAAGAATACCTTCAGTGGTTTCAGTGATAGGTTTAAATAATTGTTCTGCGGATTCTGTAAATTCTTCTTGTGTTTGTTGACGCTCTTGTAACTGTTGTCTGACAGAATCACGGACAGGTAGATATTTCTTGATTGCTTCTAGTCGCTCTTGAGCTAATCTTGCTGAGTGAGCTTCACCAATCATTATTATAATGCAATGGTTTAATTACAGCAGCAGAGAGGGTGCGACCAACAGTGAGTGACCAACACGTAAACGCGGACACGTAAAAAATGAAATACAAAATCGTCATCGAAGTAACATATTAAGCTAACCCAACAGGGTTTCCTACCCGACAAAGTTAGAGGTGCTGGTTTAACGTTATTGACGTTGAGATTTCATTTTCGTACGAAACTTTATTTTTCATAAATAAGGTCTCAGGCAAAATGGTCTGTTCACCCTCTCTGCTGCTCCCTTTATGACTCCCATTTTCTATTTGGCATGCAAGCTTCGTTTGTATAATCCTGTGGAGTTTTGGGACTGGCTGAGCAGAAAACAACCTAACTTAAAACATTTAGTCGATGAAAATCGCAAATCAGACAGCGTTATTGAATTAATTTTATCCAACCGAATATTTTAAATGAACCAATCATGCAGATATGCTTAGTCTCAAAGTGACTAAATATCATATGTATTATATGAAATGTTGTCTTGGTATTAAATTATCTGCAACAATCCTGTCTTCCCCTTTTCTTTTCAGGGGCCCCAGATGACCTAGTGGTTTAAAGCGCTCGCTTTTACTGGTCACTGCCATTTCACCTCTGTCTGTGTATGTTCGAGTCTCGGACTCGGTTAATGTGATTACGTGAGAAAGCTTGGCAATAACTTCCCGTGGGTCCGTGGTTCTTACTGGGTTCTATGGGCATGTCTGTAAGTAATGTGGATAAGTATCTAAGTTATAAACAAGGATATCTCGTTTCAACACAAAATTACTTTCGACCTCTGACACCGAGCCAAGGACCATCACTAAGTTAATCACGTTTTGACCCTGAGGCGTATGCACTTAGTGAGAAACCGTATAGGACATATATTTATTTTTAGTACCTCTAAAGGAGCGTCATATAGTGAATCATTCATTTGTGAAAGGGGGCGCACATTGACGTACTCCACATTTCCTATGTCATGTCTGGTATTTTAGTCATTCGTCACACAAAGTATGACAGGATAACAAACATGGAGCATATCAAACGGACCCTCGGTATGTTGTTCTCTTTTTATATTTTCTATGCTTATTTCTCTTTTCTGAATTATGTACAGAATATAACTGCAATTATACACACAACAATGACCGTAATTACGTATAGAATATAACTAATTGTGTACAGAATATAAATATGAATATATACAGAATAGAATTGTATTTATGTACAGAATATAACTGTATTTATATACAGAATATAACTGTAATTATGTAAAGAATATAACTATTTATAATTCAAGGAAAGACTTTTGAAAACATTTATTGTCATTAATGATATTATATATACTATTTATGTATGTTTTGTCTTTCACTTTTTTATTTTGTTCGTTGCTTTGTTTTCCTAAGACACACATGAAGATATCAATGAGTGTTCACAGACTCACCTCGTTACTATTCAAAGACAATCCTTAAAAATATGCATATATATATATATATATATATATATATATATATATATATATATATATATATATATATATACCTACGTCATACACACATAGGATCCTCTCTCTCTCTCTCTCTCTCTCTCTCTCTCTGCTAGAGAAAGTGAAGGCCAAAAAAGATAAATAACGCAACAAAGCACAATACCGTAACGTAATGGAAATAAAACAATCGCATTCCGAACAACATTCGTACACAATTACCTAACGTAATGAAATGACGTCGTATCAAATGAAATGATTTAAACTAATAAATGTAGTGATCTATTCATGTTCTGATAAACGTAGTATTAAATGAAATTATTTGAAGAAATAAAGCTGGAAGATTAATTCATATTCAAATTTAAATGCTATCATCATCATCATCATCATCATCATCATCATCATCAATCCTTTCACCTAAGAGGTCGTTGGGGCACCACAGTTGACTTTACAACCAATTCTCTCCATCTTTCCCTGTTCTCTACTGTCCTTTGGGAATCTCCAAATCCCATGCCTGTCCACTCCTTAATGTTGTCTTCCCACCTCTTTTCTGTCTGCCTCTTCTTCTGCACCCTGGCACTGTGCCTTGCAAGATTGTTTTTGCCAGTCCAGATGATCTTGAGACATGACCGTACCACTTCAGTTTGCGCTCTTTTGCAGTGGTCAAGAGGTCTTCATAGGATCCGATGGCTCGTTGGATCTTGTTGTGGACTTCTTCGTTGGTTACATGGTCAATGTATAAAATGCCCAAGATCTTGCGGTAGCATCTTGTTTCGAAGGTTTGAATCTTTCTTTGTGGATCTGATGTGAGCGTCCATGTTTCACAAGCATACAGAAAGATGGATATAACAATCGAGCGCATCAGCCTTATTTTGGAACCAAAAGCAATGTTGGTATCTTTCCATATTGGTCTCAACCTTGTTATTGCTGCTGTTGTCTGAGCAATCCTGCAAAGTAGTTCTAGCTTTATGAGAATGAAAAGTGTTGCACTTTTACATCTTATTTAATATGAAAGAAAACTAAAAACAGTAAAATGGAATGATTTACACTGGACACTTGATATTCAACATGATATACAAGGATGATAATCAGAGTTGTAGAACTTAAACGTGATCGTAACTATAATAAAAGTATAGGCTATAAAAATAAATCATTTAAGCAAAGACAAGAAAACAATGTAAAACAAAAATCCGATATTAAACGTCGTGTTTTCGGTTGAAGTGATATGACGGCAACGAACGTACATCGGTTCAAAGTACATCGAATGTAAACGGTTTGACAAATTCTGACTGGGACTAGAAATACAATTTAAAGTCAAACTGCATTTAGCCACAAACAAGCATGCACGTGGTGGCGCTGCCATCCGTGACACATTATCTGACTCCCAAATTAATAATTTAATGAGGCATTTACAATTTCATTAATTACAGCAGATATTTTTGCATATACATTGATCCAATTTTGATTTGTTAACATCCTTCTTCCTGACCATTTGTATGCTGTAGTGGTGATGGGAGGGATACAGAGCAGATACAATTTTATTTAGAATCCTGACTCAAGACTCTGTGTGCAGTTATATCACTCAACCAATCCACAAACGCGTTTGGCAATTGTATGAAAACATTCTTTGTTACTGAATTTAAAAACTTAAAAACGAAAAGAACAAATAAACATTTACATCCTTACATTTATAATTTAACATAATTTGTGGTGTTCTTGATTAGCACCCTCAGTTTGGGATGTTCTTAATAAACACCCTCAGTTTGGGGTATTCTTAATAAACACCCTCAGTTTGGGGTATTCTTAATCAACACCCTCAGTTTGGGGTGTTCTTGATAAACACCCTCAGTTTGGGGTGTTCTTGATAAACACCCTCAGTTTGGGGTGTTCTTAATAAACACCCTCAGTTTGAGGTGTTCTTAATAAATATCCTCAATTTGGGGTGTTCTTGATAAACACCCTCAGTTTGGGGTGTTCTTAATAAGCACCCTCTGTATGAGGTGTTCTTGATAAACACCCTCAGTTTGGGGTGTTCTTGATAAACACCCTCAGTTTGGGGTGTTCTTAATAAACACCCTCAGTTTGAGGTGTTCTTAATAAATATCCTCAATTTGGGGTGTTCTTGATAAACACCCTCAATATGAGGTGTTCTTAATAAGCACCCTCTGTATGAGGTGTTCTTGATAAACACCCTCAGTTTGGGGTGTTCTTGATAAACACCCTCAGTTTGGGGTGTTCTTAATAAACACCCTCAGTTTGAGGTGTTCTTAATAAATATCCTCAATTTGGGGTGTTCTTGATAAACACCCTCAATATGAGGTGTTCTTAATAAGCACCCTCAGTTTGGGGTGTTCTTAATCAACACCCTCAGTTTGGGGTGTTCTTCCCAGTTCCACTAAAGTATAATTATATCGTATTTATCATACATCAGTCCGGAATCATTACTTATAACATCGGGTCATGACATGCTAATAAACCCAATTACAGCACTGGAAATAGGAACAATATCAGGGAAGGGTGACAGTGATAGATCGCGCACTTGTTAAAAAAATAAAAACAAGGCTTCCTAACTAGTAGCACGTCGTGACATTTCGTTCCTTGACATGCTTGGATAACTGCCATTTCATAGGTTCTCTCTCTCTCTCTCACACACACACACACACACACACACACACACACACACTTGAAAACAAAATTGGAGGGATCGTAAATTGGACATTCTACTGACTGCTGGATTTTGATCTACAATAAATAGATTTTAGTAACATTAGTGCTCAATCGTTTTAGGTAAAAGTGCGCACTCAGAAATAATGAAAATGTTTTTGTCAATCTTAGTACGCACTTCTTACAATTCAAATGGCAATATATGCTTCAACAGATTTGTTTCGAGACGAGAGAATTGACAACTTTTCATTTGAGTCTATATTTTTTATACAAGTCGAGATAATTTTGTAAAAGACTTGAACACAGAGTGCCATATCGGACATGATTGTCCAGTCATTGGGCAATGAACTTATTGATTGGCTGTGCAAAACACAGGAAAGCTAGCATACCAAACGATCCTCATACAACTAACGCTCATCCAGTAACTGTAGCAGATACATATTACACTGTAACCTCTGTTGCAGCCTCTTCCAAAACTGGTGCGTACTAAAACATGGAGAATAGTTGTGGAGTGGAGTAGAGGAGTCGAGTCGCAGGTTAGGGATTTTTGAGAATGATCTGAATGTAATATAAATAAAGTAATTATCTCTATGCTTTCAGCTTTCGTTCATAACATTTTTGTCATGCACTATATATGGACTAACGTGCAATGAATACACAAATGCATTCAAACTATGTAGCAACTTAAGGATGTAATAAATCTGCGATGATATTTAGCACGAGCTGAATGGTGAAATGATAAAAAAAAATCATAGAAAAAATCCGCGAATTTTGATCAGCTATGTTTTATTTTCTTCTTCTCGTATTGCAGCTTGAGTTCTTGGTTTATCGGCACAGAGCTACATGAAGGTTGTAGTCTAATCAGTCATGTAAAATAGAGTGCATTCACCAGGTACACGCCACGGTAGCCGACCTGTGCTGGTCTGATGAACCCTAATATGTCTGGTCACGAGTCGGATACGCGAATCACTCTGGTTCATTACTGCGGCAAAAATGCAAAGAGACAATCACTTCATTAAAAACCCAATCCACCGTTTATCATACATTTCACCATTCTTCCAATCTAAGTAAAATTTGGAAGGATGGCAATGATTTGTTTAAAAAACTGACATAAACCGTTCTTTGAAATGATCAAGATGTTAGGTTTAAACGACGTTCAGATATTCTATTTAGAATTAAGAGATGTCACCCCATAATTCAGAAAACGAAGTCGCTCGTAATTCCATTCTTTTTCGTTAGTGCTCCGAAATTAGTGATGCGGTACACGACAAATTCCATTAGTAACTAATCTAACAACAACATTATTCGCATGTAGAACACACATTGATTCGAGAGGAACGAATAGAGGTGATTCCACTTTTTAAAGCGGATCTGAAAAGATAAAGCGTTCATTAGATAAAAAATAAGACTCGGGTGAATATAGGTGATCAGCTAAGGTGCTGGAGTGCTTTGAAGCGCACGACTGAGTGGACGGCCACGTCTGCGTTACAAAGATGTCTGCAAGAAGGACATGAAGACGGCCAACATCAACGTTAACGCCTGGGAGAGCTGTGCTGACGACCGCTCCGCCTGGCGCCTTGCTGTCAGACAGGGCGTTCAGAAAGCCAAGGAAGCGAGAAATAAACCTCGCTACAAAGAGAGCCAGGAGGAAGGCGAAACAACAACAGCCTCAACAAGCATCAACATTCACCTGCAGCAAGTGCAACAGAGACTGTCACTCTAGGGTCGGACTCTTCAGCCACTCGCGAAGGTGCAGATAGGACACCCAACCGGAAGCTACACCATCGTCTCCCGAAGACGGACGGATGCCGACGACATCTGATTTATTTAAATTATTTTAGTTTCTTTGTTTAAATTATTTTTAAAAAATATTTTAATCATTATCCTGTTATTTTCATTTTCAATATCAGGTGACCATTCAGTCTGGTTTGTATAAACCATTCTATTTATTGTAGTTCTTTATCTTTCATATTAAATAAGGAAAATGTTTTCCAACATACTTAATTGCCATATTTTCATGTTTGAATTAGATTTCTTCATCCTGTTTCGTTTCTTCAAATCATTTTATTTGATATTGTGTTACATTCGTCATCCCATTTATTGGTTTAAATAATTTCATATCATAATGCATCACTTCGTTCATGAAGTTTCCGCGATGACTGTTGCCCATCCTCTGGCAGTTATCTTATAAATGACATCGAATATTCATACAAAATAACAACCTACGTTTGTCTTTTTTAATTCAGTATTAGTTGCAGTCCTGGCTATTTTGTGGTCATCATGCAAGTCTGATGATAAAATAAAGAAAAAGATTCCAGTAAGGTAATATCCTAAAGATACATTTACGACTTCAATATTAAATTTTAAAAATAAATATCTTGTATTTAAAATATCATCTGTGTGAGACATAGTCAGAAGAGAAAAATGATAGTTATCATGTATCATTTTGGACAAAATATGATGTTATGGTACATCAGTTTTGTGTGCCAATTATTTATTATTATTATTATTATTATTATTATTATTATTATTATTATTATTATTATTATTGCTGTAATGAACAGACACTTAACAGGACACTTTAGGATAGACAAAACAAAAAAAAAAACGAGCAAAGTAATATGTTCACTTTTATGTTAATTTTGTATGAAAATATTATTTTCTCATAAGTAGTCTGTCATAAAATTCATATACCGAATAATGTTGATTTTACTTATATATATATATATATATATATATATATATATATATATATATATATATATATATATATACGCTAATATGGAAAATAATTGTTTGGAAAAATAATTTGTTTTAGCAACTTTTGCTGCAGAAATCATAATTTGATGTGCAAAGACATGAAAACTGATGAAAAAGAGTTGATACTATGTATTCACACAGAACTGGTAACCGCGCAATATGCCGGGAATAAGACGTTATGTGAAGGTGAGTAATTTAAAATTGAGATGACCTTAAGAATTTGAATATATAAGTTTAATTGAAATCTGCACCACCTTTGAAATGCTCACGGGGGGGGGGGGGGCAAGATTTGGGTCTCTAACTATGCTCAATGGTTCCCTAGTGCATATTCAGGTTTTATTCAACTTATTCTAAATTTTTATCTAAAATGGCACTGGGAGAATATCTTGATTTGAAGGTTTGTCATATATCAAAATTTCCACCGTGATCCGCTTTCCAGAAGTTACCCAAACTTGATAGAAAATCATGTTCGGTCTTTAACTCTATATTTTTTTCACGCTCTTCCCCGACACTTGCACTAAGTCTGTATCTGGAGATGAATATATATCACGTACGAAACTGTGGTCTAAGGTTACAAATTTTTCATGCTTTAACTCTTTAATATCTGTTAAACTGCTGTTACAAAGTTTTTACAGGTATTGCACCTTAGGGAAAACGTGTGTCTGTTGTGGCCTGTGCACTATAAGTAGAAATATGGAATTACCCACGGATAAATTCAAATTCCATCACTGTTGTTCCTCCGTTACCCTGTATACTTAATGTCAGATCTGGAACACTAATAAATTTTGTGTATCAAAATCTCGTTTACGGATACAAGTGGATTTATCTAACACTTGTAAATTTAAATTGTGTGTAAAACTTTACTGAAAAGAAGTTGGAAAAAGTGGAAGAGAAACAAATCAAGAAGAATGAAATTGTTGTACAAGAAGAAGTATGAAATCGTTGTACATGCCAAAACTGCTAAACTTTACAAATCATTGTCAGAAATTGTAATTAACACTTTGACATTAACAATGATTAAAATTATTTCAATCGACCACTTAAACATTTTACCATATGAACTATGTAATGCATGAAATCAAACAGAATTAAATGCCTTACCAAAGTTTTGTTATTTAAGCAAGGCTTATTTCTATCTGCATTGAGTGCTAGTTTGCTAACTTTCAAACATACGGATTTTTTTAAGTCCAAGTGAAGGTGAGTCATCATAAAATACTGAGAGAAAAAAATGCCTGATCAATAAATTGCTTTGATGTTGAGGCATTTGTGCTTTAAACCACACATGTTACAATAGTTATCATTGCAGAAGTCTATTTGTATGATCTGTGCCCTGAACCACACGTTACAGCAGTTACCATTACAGGAGCCCCGTTGTATGATTTGTGCCTTTAATCACACAATAGTTGCCATTTCAGGAGTCCTTTTGTATGCTGCATCAGAGCATAACAAAGAAATACAAATTTAACAATATTGTTCAAAATCATGCCGATTGCTATGTATGCTTGCACATTCTCATCAATGATAAAGTTAACTACCTTTATTCTCGTAGCCTTCTACCTTTTTACTTGATAGAATTTTCACATTTTCATACATGTTTTCCTGGTTATCATGTATCGTGTATTTGTCTTATAAAACCATTTTCTCTGCTGATCCTGATCACACAGATCAAACGACGAACACGGAATAACACGATCAATGTCAAGATCGTCCGCAAAGACAAATTCAGGTTTTGTAAAATGTTTTCCATCTACGATACTACGTTTTGAACTAGACTTAACAACATGGAACAACATTCATCTCGACTTAAATGTAAAGACAGACGATGACCGAAAGTGTGTGATCTAAGATCCTCCGGTTACTCCATCAAGTTCTTCTCACTCAACTCCTGCAGAGGCGAAATTGCAAAGAGCTCCATAATTCACGGCTTTAACTACACAACAACTTTCAATTACGAACACACATCGTTTGAACTTTTCCAAACCTCACTGACAATGGAACAAATGTCAGTCCATGTTTTTCTGCCTCTATCGCCCTAGTCCTAGTCGAAAAGAAAATAAACTAACCGAATCTCTCTTTTTGGAGCAGTTTCATAACCTCTTGGAGGATGGAAATTCGATAGGTGACAACCTGAGTATTCTTGGAGATTTCAATTTTTCATTTTGACTGTCCTGAAAATCAATATGCATCAAAACTCCTACATTCTATTCACATTTTCGACCTCAGTTAGCTGGCCAACTGGCCCGTAATTCATGGCCACATTTTAGACCTCAGTTAGTTGGCCAACTCGCCCGTAATTCATGGCCACATTTTAGGCTGGATTCTGTTGATAATATTCTTCAGTCGTCATTGGTTTCTCTCAAACTTGCATCAGTTCACCTCGGCGTCAAATGCCATCGCACCGTATAAGTCCCTAACCCTCCATCTCTGTTTTCTACTAAAAGAAACTTCTGTATGATAAATAGAACCCAACTAATGCACGACATCCAAGCAAACCTATCATCTTCGTTTTGTTTTGTAATTTCATGGTGTTTGTTTTTGTAATCGTGTCGTTGTATGTGTTTTTATGTGTTTTCTAATATTGTAAAGTACTTAGACCTTCCAAGGAGTAGGCGTTGTACTAACCAAGAAACACCTCGAAATATCACACAATTTCAATATATTTTGTTAACAGTCATGCATATCGTCTAATATTTGAAGGTTGAAGTGTGACATCACATCACTTACATATGAGTAATTGTCATTTGATATGCTTGAACCACGTAGGCTTGAATAAAGTCCACATTATTATTATTATTATTATTATTAAGGAGCCAAGAAAATATTAAAGCTTCAGAAACTGATTGATGAGAACGGAAAAAATGATTTTCGATGCTATGCATATGAATTGTCCATACAGAGATTCATAACATTGCCTACAGTAATAAATCCTTGTAAACAATGAGACAAAGAGCAGATGACTTGCCGAACATCCGATAATGTTTACAACCAACTTTACAAAGGATAAACACTATGATTGTTGCCTTGGGTAGCGAAATAAAATAAATCTTCTCCTGAATACAGTACTGTGCAATGTCAATTTGAACAGTTACAGGGAGAGTTCAATATTAAAATCGTGAATGTTAGGATAACAGCACACAAAGACGACTGCTGTGTCCAGATGACAGCTAATACTTATTCATTGTCAGAGCTGCATAAAAAGAATGATTTGACAGAAATAACAAAAAGATAATGATGTCAAAATAAAATGAGTGCGAATGAAAGAACGATTATCTCCATGAAAGCAACGTACAAATTACCCACTACAAATTGGACAAAAGAGATGGAAATGATAAGAGACGTTACATTCACCGAATTTAACAACATTACTCGCTGAGGTTGAACATTCAAAACCGACGCGAAAACATATTTGATCTAGACGTGGTAAATAACATCAGAGCGGTGCACTCTAGTATTAACGAAATAGACAAAAGGATTAAACAAATAAGAATATATTTAAATGAACTGGGGCCAGTGTTACACCAGTTACAGATTATTTAACAGTGAAGTAAATAAAAACATTATTGCATGAAGTGGAAGAACCTAAGAAATTTAAACAGAAATAAACACGTAATGGAAATTAAACATATTCCAATAGGAATTAGAATGGATGAGCTTAAACTAGATCTCGTTAAAAGTAGAACGATTTCGATGAGAAAAATTTTAAATGAACAATGACAAGGACTCATAACATGGGGATGATATTAACATATATTTTAGAGAAGGGGATATAATTCTTTTTAATTGAATGAGAGAAATTTGAAAGTGTTGTAATACATGTTTAAGTTTGAAACCACACATAGTACGTAAGTTAACATGTATGAATTTAGTTATCCTCTACCAGTTCTTACTTGTTTCACGGAACAGAATTAAGTATTTAAATAAACAAATCAGGATTATGCAAAAATTTTATCAACTTGAATAGTGTATATATAATTTCACATTGGGTATTTGGTAAATAACCAACTTGTTGCTTGCTCATTATAGATCAACAAAGAATATCAATCTAATATACAAAAGAAGCATGTTCATATAATCTGAAAGAATATATACTGTACGAAAGAAACACGTGCATATAATCTGAAAAAAATATATACAGTACAAAAGAAGCACGAGCATATAATCTGAAAGAAGAACAATGTTTTAGTAACTGAATAAAAAAAAGTTACAATTAAAAACTGGGAGTACAGTATTAAACTTTGTTACTCATAGATAAGTCAATAGCAACAGATGCTGTTACATTGGAGAAACAAGAGGTACCGGTCTAGCACTTACAACAGCTAACTGTCTAGCATTTACAATAGCTAACTGTCTAGCACTTACAAAGCTAACTGTCTAGCATTTACAATAGCTAACGGTCAAGCTTTTACAGTAGCTAATGGTCTAGCATTTACAGTAGCTAACGGTCTAGCATTTACAGTAGCCAACGGTCTAACATTTACATTAGATAACGGTCTAGCGTTCACAATAGCTAACAGTCTAGCAATTTCAATAGCAAACGGTCTACCATTTACAATAAGTAACGGTCCGGCATTTGCATTAGATAACGGTCTAGATTCTACAGCAGTTAACTCTCTAGCATTTACAGTACTGTTACGAACATGTAATTAAATTGATTGTGTGTTTGTTTTAAAATTCTTTCTTATTTTATTTTTATTTCGTTACATTTTATTGTAATGATAATTTGCATTGGATTTGAATCTCTTTTTCGGAAAATTCACTTGACCCGATTAGAGTGTACGGTTATTTCAACACTATTTTTAGCTCACCCTGGTTCATAGATCTTGTAAACATCAAGTGAAAACGATTGGCTATTACCAAGGTCATATTTCTGCTTGCATGATAGCTCTAATTTGTAAACAACTTTTTTTTTTATTGAATCTTATAGTAAGATTCGATAAGTCTTTTAACGCTTGCGTGCAAATTATCATTTATTATTTTTTTCACGCGATGTTCAAATTAGTGGTCACGTAATAAATCACGTGAGTCACCATGTGATCTAAAATCGAGGCTTAAAACAGCCAATTGGTAGTAGATTAGTCCAGTCGTATTTTTACACCTTGAGGGTACAAGGTGTTTCAATTGTTGATGTCAGATTGTTTTGAAGTTCATTTATTTTTTGGAATTTAATAATTCATTCTCTAGAAAACTACACAAGTGCTTCATATAAATAAAAGTTCTGGGAGAAAGATATTCAGTGGAAATTTATTCTGGAATTCTAAACGGAAACATTATAAACTGTGATTTAATCGAGGATATGTTGCCAATAGTACGACGACCTCATCTGACGTCATCGCCTTCCATATTGGAATTTCATCGAGATTGGAACCTAGATTCAATTAGAATTGTTTAGTGATAGGACTTACATTTTTCAATTTTAGGAATAATTTTTGGATTATATTCACAAACCGTAAGTCCTATTGCCTATTTTTACATTGTTTTCTAGGGAAATAAATCATTTTTGTTAAAATTTACAAAGCTTGATGGATTCACTCTTTTCTCTTTGTTACTTTTGTACGAGCCTACAAGTAACAGTACCTAATGGTATAGCATTTACAAGTAGCTAACGGTCTAGCATTAACAGTAGCTAATGGTCTAATATTTACAATAGCTAAAGGCCCGGTCTAGCATTTACATTAGCAAACGGTCTAGTATTTACAATAGGTAACGGTCTAGCATTTACAATTGCTAACGATCGAGCATTTACAATAGCAATGATATTAGCTGACCGTCCAGCATTTGCAATAGCTAACGATATCGTATTTATAATAGCTAACAGTCTAGCTTTTTAAGTAGCTAAAGGTCTAGCGTTTACAAAGCTAACGGTCTAGCATTTACAGTAGCTAATCGTCAGACATTTGCAATAGCTAACCGTCAATCACTTAGGTTACCTAACAGTCTAGCATTTACCGCACTTAACGGTTTAGCATTTATAGTAGCTGACCATCCGGCATTTGCAATAGCTAACTGTCTAGCGTTTACAATAGATAACGGTCTAGCATTTACAATAGCTAACGTTCTAGCATTTATAGTAGCTAACCGTCTAACATTTACGTTAGATAACGGTCTAGCGTTCACAATAGCTAACGGTCTAGCGTTCACAATAGCTCACGGTCTAGCATTTACAGTACCTAACCGTCTAACATTTACGGTAGCTAACCGTTTAAGCATTTACAATAGCTAACCGTCTAACATTTACAATAGTTAGCCGTCTAGCATTTACAGTAGCCAAGCGCCTAGCATTTGTAGTAGCTAACGGTCCAGCATTTACAATAGCTAACGATCTAACAGTTAAAATAGCTAACGGTCTAGCATTTACGATAGCTAAAGGTCTAGCATTTACAATAGCTAACGGTCTAGAATTACAGTAGCTAACAGTCTAGCATTTACAGTAGCTAACTGTCTAGTATTTACAGTAGCTAACGGTTTAACATTTACAGTAGCTATGTTCCAGCATTTACAATTTGTAAAGGTCTTGCATATACAGTTGCTAACGATCTAACATTTACAATAACTAACTGTCTAGCATTTACAAAAGCTAACGGTCTAACATTTACAGCAGCTTAAGGTCTAGCATTTAAAATACCTAGCGGTCTAGCATTTGCAATAGCTAACAGTCTAGAATTTACAGTAGCTAGCGGTATAGCGTTTACAGGAAGTAACGTTCTATTCGAGGTATATGATCCAGCTGGTGCTGATGGGGAACAAGAGAAACGATAAAATGTAAATGTAAAGCAGCAGAGAACAATTTCAAAATTCAATAAAGATAGACCAAAACACTTCACAAATTGAATGAAAGTTGATAGAACAAAGTTTGGTGACACCGTATTTAAGCAAGGTGGGGTTTTTTGGGGGGGGTTGGGGGTTGGGTTTTTTTTTTTTTTTCTCAATATCTGTTTGCTTAAGGTGCTGACAATAGAACTTTCTTAAAGCGATTCGTATTCTAAGCCAAAACCAGTAAAAATAACGGCAACCTGAACCGAATGATAATCACCAACTTAAGAATATACAAAATTAAACTATTATAAATTTAAAATTTAGAAGGCGACACATGGGAGTTTTTAGTACGCAAAATACTGGTAATAAACTATTTGTTGTGTATGGAATAAGGTTTGGGATACAAATTGCTTTCCAGATACTAACAGATTATTGTCACTGTATTCATGGGATATTACTCAGGATTTAAGATTTTGTATTACACTTGCAAAAGTAGCTCAAGTGATAGGAAATAACGACTATCTACTTGAAATACGATTGGCCTTAATCAATTGTAATTTTGATGAATCAAACGTACATGAATGAAGACGATTTACTCTTTGAATACATCATTACAGAGAGAATTATTGACATCGCAGCAAGGTTACATATTAAATTCCACCTTAAAACCCGTCTCGATCATTAGAAATCTGTTATATTTTTTCCTAGGTTCTAATACAGTACCTGATATTTTTTAACGACGCATGAGAAGCTAAACTAAATGTTCTGTAATACTGTGCTGGGTCAAGTCTGTAGTTCATACAGCCACCTTGAAACTCCTCTAAATATCACACAACATTAAAATATTTTGTTCAGTCATTTTATATCACTAGGTGTTTGAAGGTTGAAGTGTGACATCACATCACGTACATACTGCCAGTCGTCATTCGATATGTTTTGATCGATTCAAGCTTTAATAAAACATTGTTTGGATGGGCAAAATGTTGATCTTCAGGCCGTAGCACAGTACAATGCCATGTCTCTTAAATTTTTCGGTGTATTTTGGTCAACTTGTCATCACTTAAAGTTTTTGTCAGCTACTATAGATATAGATTGTTACATAAATCGATACATATCTCAAGACCTAATTCCTTTTAAAACTGTCATTCTTTACCATCCTTCATGGACCTATCAACTATGACATTTTTTGCTGAATGAACAGATCTATGATTCACGGTACCTCCGGCAATGTAAATCAGAATTACAATAAACAGTATAAGGAGCAAGTAATTAATTAAGACAATGTCTTAATTTGACAACCGATCACTCAGGAGGAATTATATATATATATATATATATATATATATATATATATATATATATATATATATATAAAGTTGTTTATTGGGAACAGAGTCGTTTATTTTCTGACAATTTGTGTGGCCCATAAAAAACGAGCATTTTTGGCAGATATATTTTTGCCTGTCATGGATGTTTATTTGTGATTACACTAATCTGGACAGATCTTTTATCGCAACGGGGAAGTGGAGTGTTTACAGTGGACACCATAGCGTGACATAAAGCAGTGTGTAAAGTATTCAGTCATGTCAATCATTCATTTTGTAGATCGATTATCTCTTGTCCAAATTTGATATGCAAAATGTCAAATATTTGGCATATCAAAATTGGACAAGAGATAATCGATGTACAAAATAAATGTTTGACATGACTGAATGTTGCACACACTGCGCATCGGTATCATCAACAGCTCAGAGGAAACGAATATATATATATATATATATATATATATATATATAACTGACAACGAACAGTGCAAAACTAGTATCTAACTAGCCTGAGCGCTTTCGACTCTTAATGAGTCTTTTTCAAAGGCATATACAAAACAAAAACAAGACAAACAAAGAAAACAGAAAAACCGTAGTGTTTGCAAAACTTTACATGCTGTTTCTACAGGAATTAAACCTTTAAATGTATTATGTTTCATCTAGTTTATATCAACTTGTTGCGGATACTGGGAAATATTTGTATTAACGTAAAAATCGATGAGCCAAAACGACATCTGTTATTTTGTGTACATTTATGTAAGCACAAATTACATTCCGGATATTTCATTGTTATAGTCGAAATTGTAGGCTATTAAGCAAATTTAGAGAATTTTTCAAAAGGAAAATGTGTCGGCTGCAAAAGATAGTTTTATTTGTGTATGGCTGTCTTTTTCTAGTCTTCTTGGTTTAAACCGCTTGGTTTCACTGTTCTAAGGCGGCATATCCAGTAAGATTCCTTTTCTTTCCTGGTTTCGGAACTCCGCCTATAACAATGAAATATCTGGGATGTAATTTGTGCTCATTAAGAGTCGAAAGCGCTCAGGCTAGTTAGATACTAGTTTTGCACTGTTCGTTGTCAGTTTATTGCATTTATCTTAATCAATCCGACACACGTGATCCCTTGCTGGATCCAGTGCACTTGAAAGGACTGTTATTCGCCATATGATTTGTATTCTTTATATATATATATATATATATATATATATCATCCATTTCACATCTGTCCAAATTTTGCATATGTCTCGTACTGAGCAGGCAGTCTCAGAAGTTTCATCGTTAAAGGTCACTGGCCACCTATATGTGATATTATTATAGTCATAAACAAAACGCATTTGTTATGTATGCACACCATAAAAATGTTTAATTAGACTTAAAAATCCGCTTTTTTAAATGAAAAAATTATTCGACAACCTCCGTAAACAATCGGTAGTTTCCGCGTGCCATAAACGGATATGACGTACAGTTATCCCTCTTCTATTCAGCCTAGCCATTCAAGTGTTTAATTTCCCCACGTAAATGTCTATGTGATATATCTTACGATCGTGCTTTTGTACAGCAAATATGGTGCACTGTGTTGCATGTGATGTAACCAAGAGTGATGATGGGGGAAAAGGATTCTTTCTTTTTCCGAAAGACCCTTTTTACCAGAAAAAAATGGATTCAAGCTGTGGGATCGAATAGGGTGAGGGATGGGAAAGTTGTATCATTTATGCCGGATTATAGTCAATTTGGCCCAAAGACAATTCGGCCAAACTCGAAAGACAATTCGGCCCAACTTAACAATAGTTTGAACAAGTTCTTTTTCTTCCAATAACAAGTAGATACTATGTAAGATATGTTTTAGGGAAAAAAAAGCTAAATTTAAACAAACTATCTTGATATTCTTTCAAAGAAATTAATACTTCGTAACGTACATATATATGAGAGAAAAAACAAACTGACATATCTTGCTCGTTCTAATTAAAATATTTATATACATTTTTTATGCTAAAAGAAATATATGCATCTGCACAACGACATTCTCAATTTAAGTCTTCCGGTCAAATTATCAATATTGATTTATACAACAATATTCTACAGAATACGTATACATTTTTCTACGGGTAGTGTACAAGAGATATTATAACAAATATATTTAATTTTAGGCTTCAGGTTGTAACACTGCTGCATATAATACACGCTCGATTACACATGAGAGAGAGAGAGAGAGAGAGAGAGAGAGAGAGAGAGAGAGAGAATAATGCTGAGCATTTTGTCAGTGTTTAGTTGCTGCAATATGAAGCACTTACCAGTTACTTTTATTGTTTGCTTTTATTTTTCAGGTTGATGTCTTAGTGTGTACATGCGTAAACTGAAAGCTTGTCATTACTAGTCAATATAGTCAATCATATTTGCTCCATTATCCCATACAGATAAGAAAGGAAATAATTTTGTGCTGAATTTGTGCCCCCCCCCCCGCATGGTACAATAAAATACATAAACAAACACTTATCTGAAAATAAAATGAAAGAAACTAACCTTGCATTGTTATCATTTATTCCTTCTTGTTTCATCATGCGAAATTTATTAAAGAAAAAATATATCCACGCACTCCGTATATGTAGCGGATGCCGGCTTGCGTATGCATCCTTACTGTAGTGTGTATCGCTGATGTCAAATAACAAAATCGCAAACGAGACGAAAATATCACCCGATTGCTTGAAGGCACCTGCCATTCACGCATGGTAAGTTACAAGGTGCAAACTGACCAAGAGTGCATTATATCCAGGTTAATTATACGACGGTATCTCGCAAATAAAAATCATTATTTTAAAATACATTCACTGTGAGTGCAAATGATAATCTTTTCGCTAGCATGGGTTACAAAAGTATTATTAAAGCAAGTTATTATTGTGTATACTATTTGCCCTGCAAACGTCAATTATGATTACATATGGCAAACAAATAGAAGCCCGGGCGATGAATAAACACAGCCAGCAATAAACTCCTTGCTTAAACTTACCGACAGGATGTCAGATACAAAGGTTATTTTATTACAAAGCAAATCAACCCCGGAAACTGAGTTTGGTATCTTCTAAGTGTGCCGATTTTTTCTTATGAAGTCGGCCGGCATAAGGAAGCTAAGTTTGGTTCCTTTGGATTCTTTAAGTGTGCCGATTTTTATTTTTTTTTTAATAAAGTCGGCCGACATAGGGAAGTTAACATTGATTCCTTTTTACCTGTATTAACAGGAATCTTCAAAATAAATTTCAGAATAAATTGAAACAATGGAACAGTTTTTAAAACGACAGAATCTAGTGCGTCGTGCACGCATATCGATATAAGGCTCAACAGTAAATTAGTTTTCAGTAGTTTTATCTAAATGTTCCCTATCCATAGTTTATAGTGCTTTATTTTTCGACAACAAGAATCATGTACTTCGCATTGTGGGGATAAATGTACGTCATTTCCTGCTAGCGTCTCTATAGGTGGGAAATCGTAGCTAAGGGGAAGCAACAGCGTTGCATACTTCTATTTTGAGTAATTAAATTATTTCTTCTTAAGACTTTTTTTTTTTTTTTTTTTGCGAGTATAACTACTTTTAAGCATGTAATGCAAATCTGATGTAAAAAAAAAAATGTTGGAGTATGGCCGGTGACTTTTAAGTGGCTGTACTTTAAGTGAACCAAATTATAGGATTATTTTACTGTTGCTTGTAATCGAAACCTTAGTCGTTGATCTATTTAACTAGCAACATTTTAATACACATTTCCTCGCTAATTTACTGCATGCGATGACGTATTGACCGTGATGGCCTTAGCCTGATGTCGTCTCTTTTTCATTGATGTGCCGTTCTTTGTGCTAACTCACCAGCTTTGATAGGATAGATCTACATTCTCTTAGTGTGTTCATTTAATGTTCATGGTTGAAGATGCACGTACTATTTTCAAATTTACAGTTATTATTCCTTTAAAATTTACATGTGTTCCAAAAACTCTTGTAACCATCACGAGACGATGATACGCAAAGTTTAAATTTACAAGTGTTCCAGAGAACTTGCCGCATCACTGGGTACAAAGCAGACATAAATACAGAAAGTATATTGCATAATAATATAATAATCTGTATTCTTCGTAAATTAGTCTTGATTTATTTCTGATGGAAAATTTAGGATTTCCTCCACTCGTATTTTAAGAATGAAAGGACGCCTATGTGTGCATTCTATTTTATTTTATTTTATTTTATTGATCAAACTAGCTATTTGGCATCCTTTGCATTAAATCTACCTCTTATAAAAATCGCAATATTGCCTGAAATAACGTTAATGCATAATCTCAAGTTGTGCAAATGTCTCGGAAATGTAGTACAATAGGGTCCCAGATTTTGTACTGGCCAAAGCCCTGGACTCAGATCTAAGCACAGACTCCGTAAATTCAGTTTCACAAATACTCCGCGATTTCAGTAAGCTTAAAGTTCGAGTAAGAGATAGTTTTGGGGGCTACAAATCTGGTACGGATATCAAACATGTTACTAGATGCCCTCAATATTCCTTATCAAGTTGAAATATACCCATGCTAAGTAAGACATGAAAAATATTATAAAAGTTGTAAATCTATACAACCAGCTAATCTCTTTATTCTTGTGATAAGTAATGAGTAGAATAATTCTGCTAAATTGTAAGAAATTTTTTCGTTTTTCTCGAGATGAAATGACCCATTTTCCAGGAGAGTATAAAATAATGTTGTTTTAATTGTTGATGCCTGATAAATATTCAGCGAAACATTCACTGTTTCCAACCATGTAGTAAAAAATATATTACAAATGTCAATATCAAATCTTTTCTAAAACTTGCGTCTTTGCAGTAGTAGCAGCAGCAACAGCAGTAGTAGTAGTAGTAGCGATAATAATAATAATAATAATAATAATAATAATAATAATAATAATAATAAATTTCTGCTGTACACTGTATTAAATATACAATTATCGATGTGGTAGTTTATTTTTATTTTAGAATTTCAAACATTTTGTGGACCAGGAGCCATCAAGAAGCCAGGTGAGTGTCTTTTTTGCACCACATTTTGAATCTCATTCTTTTGAAAGTATACCATTTCGGATTGAAGGAAGGAATATTTTATGTTATTGCCCTATATTTTGTATAAATCGAAACAGCGCGTTGATGAAACCCGTAACTAAAGTGTATTTCACAATAGCTTTGTATGCAATAATTTACAGCCCCATTTACTATTTTCACATTTCAACAGTATTTTTAATAACTTTCATCAACTATAGTTGTTTCAGATTAACGTTTGTTCCTTTTTCAAGGCACACATCACATTTCTTTCCATTTCCGCATGGATAGGCTATTTACATAACGAATAATACAAGAAATCTCAACGAGAAACGAATAAATTGTTATTAAGATACGATACAGGATAAAGGTGTAAATAAAATAAATGAAGTTTTCAATACTTACTACGCCATAAATTTATACAAGGTTTAAGATGTAGTGAGAATTGACAATCTTACTGGTGTGTGTGTGTGTGTGTGTGTTTTACATTTCCGAAACATGGCGGTGACAAAAGAATGTAGGAAAAAACACGTTTAGGTCAATACCTATATCTTTCAGATTAGCGAGTAGCGATGGGGGCACTTTAGCGACAATGGGAACATACATTACAGACCCCCACCCACCCCCACCCCCCACCCCCGGCACTTTGGCGACAAGATTATATAGCGACAAAATCAAAACCCTGGGGCACTATAGCGACAAAAAATATTGGGTTTGTATAGCGACAATAGGAATGGAACAGGTAGGGTGACGTCACAGTACTTGCAACAATGTTGCAAGTGGCTGACCTGAATACGCGCGGCTACCCAAGGTAGAGACAAATACAATAGAAACATAGACATATATAACACATATATAACATATAGGCAAGAAAGAATAAATCTTTTCGAGGCATATGAGGTGGCTCTGAAAAGGGCCGTTGGTCTTTATGTTAGCACCAGTTCGTTAACATAGAGGACATCTCACTGATCTTCTGCTCTTTCTTAAACTTCGTCTAACCTCTGGACCGTAGATAACGACTCGCTTCAGACAACGTTGTCTTTCCACATATGTCCTTCTTTTCCAAACGCTCGTCTCGGTGATCCGGATGATTCTCCATGATGATTTAACATACATGGGTAAGTTCGTACGGAACAGCATCGACGATACGAGAGTAGAGGATTCAACGTTTGTCCACATCTTGTGACAAGAACAGGTGAAAGGAATGAAGTGAACCGCGTTTATTTATAGTGGAAGAGCGCATCGAAACGGATTGAGATTGTTCATCGATTCCAACACGAGTTACAAAATTCAGTCACTTAGTCTGTCTTCCAGTCCGAAGAGAGCTACATGTGACGTCACATTCCCTATATAGGTGTGTTAGTGTCTGTGCGCAGTGAATTGATGCGACATTGTTTTTTGAAACATGACGGAAATTAAGAAGACAATGAATTGGGGTGCACCGGCCGTGGAGACAAGAAGCGATGGCATAGCACAGTTACCAAAGTCAACAAAGATCTAATTCCAGAAGAGGTCGATTTCAATTGGGATTTAATGGATTTTCACTCTTCTTCGCAAGAATTTGTTCCGCTACCAGCACCTTCGCCACCTTCTCCTTCTTTACCACACGTCGAGGATTTTAAACAGAGACAGAAAGAAGAATTGGAGAAATTTTTGCAATAGCAGAAAGAAGCAGAACAAGCTTTTCTCCTTCAACAGGAACAGTGAGAAGAAGAAGAGGCAAGAAGGAAACGACAGGATGAAGAAGAAGCATAGAAGAAACACGGTTTAGGAGAGAAGGAGAACAGTGAAAGTCAAACGGTAACGGTACTCTTGGACATTTTGGCAGAGTTAAGAAGTCTAAAACAAATGTATCAGACTTCTTTATTACGACCCAAGAGAAAAAGACCTTCCCGAGCCAAACAGCCCAACCCTGATAATATGCCTGAGATACCAGCCCTAATGATTTCTACCCAATCATCGAGACAAGCAGGTCCAGAAGTTGGCCTTTGCCGTGGCAAAGGATTAAGGCAGTTAAAGCTGATTGCTTCTCGTTCCTGAGTTTGTTTTTTTTTTAAAAAAAAAAACAAAAAAAAACACCCAACGGTCCCTTTCAGGGCCACCCATTTCTTTCGAAAAGAGATTGTAGTCATTTTTTTTCAATCAATTAAAACTCAAAATCCCTTTTTATTAACCCTATAATATACGTGTGTGAGTGCGTGAGTGTAGGTCCTTATTCTAAAAAATCAAAACCAGGACACACTTACGTTTTTTCTGTCTGGTCTATTCTGGTACGAACTTTACAATCCAATTCACAACACAACACAACACTTTAAAAATGTTCATAGACTTCTTCTGTGCTTTTCACTCTCTCTGTTTTCTGAATTTCTTCACTTTCACAGGTTTCTCTTCCTCTTCTTCCTCACATTTTTCTCGTCTTCTTTTCTTCTCTTTCTGAACGTATCGGGGTTCTTCCTTTACCGAAGGCACCTCTTCTTCTTCTTCCTCCTGCTCCTGTTTTTTTCTTAGGGCAGTCTGAAGACCAATGTCCTCTCTCTTGACAATGATAACAGGTATCTTGACTTTTGTCTCTTTTGACACTGATTTTGCGTTTTTGACGGTCTGGACGTTCTGTAGTCCAATGCTCTTTCTTCTGACAGATATAGCAAGTATCTTGACTTTTATCTCGAAAGGAGGGGGAGTAGTCCGTCGGCTTGTCTGAAGAAAACTTTCGTATGACACCTTTCAAAGCTCTAATCAGAAGTTCGATCTGTGTGGATTCTTCCATCGTACTGGTCGGCTTGAGAGTGAAATGAATACTGGGAGGGAAGGCACTAGCCCTTTATATATACACTGACCCTGTCATGAATATAAAGGTGTTCATTGCGTTTCAAATGTAGTCATTTGACTTTTAACAGTCAAGATGCAACGATCGCATCATTTCGTGAAGAAAGGAGAAGTAAGAGGCAGAAACGTGACTTATCGCCTCGCACAGTAGCTGAAGACTTGGCTCAAATTCATGCCAGCGATTTTGAACATGAGATGTGTGAGCCAGAATCCAGGCCCAGAGATTCTACACCAAACCAAAGTTCACCACCAGTAAACCCTGAAAAGTATCATCACACTTGAGAAACGGACAAACGCTCCTCTAAAAAATTTAGAACCACAGCCTACACGTACACGGTGAAGTTTAAAGATTTCAAGTCCGACGTACGGTTGGAGAAAGCAGAGGGGTTCATCACCGATGTGTGGGATTCTTTGTTAACCACACTGAAACAGCAATGTGAAGCCAAAGAAGATGACCGCTTGAGACTTTCCATTCATCACGACAGCTTGAAATCCCCCGTTTGGATCGAGTTTAGCAGCCCAGCAAAATTGACATCATCATTAGTCGTTGACAAGATTCAATACGTACAGCAATCCAACGACAAGTTTCACATCACCGACGGAAAAGCAACACTGTTAATGACCCAAGTATCTCTTCCCCAAGGGACCGGACGCAAAAAGGCGTTATTGGTGTACGACCTTCGCAGCACCAAAAAGAGCCTCGTTCAAATTAACAATCCTCAAGACAAGATGTGTTTAGCCCGTGCCATCGTTGTGGGACGAACGTATGCCGACAAGAACGACACAGCAGAATGGAAAAGAGACTGGAAAACTATTTAACGATCGGACCGAGGCAAACAAAGAAGAGAAGCAGAACTCCTGTTACAGCGAGCGGGGATATCCAAAGACACACCCTGTGGCATTCCTGAAATGCAAAAATTGCAAGACGTCTTCGCCCACGCTACACCTTGAAAGTACACCCTCAAGAAGTGCGCGGACCTCTATTGTTTCGAGGCAAAACTGTCAAAGACTGAAAATACATTCACGTCTATCATCACGATGAACATTTTGACACCATTAACAGCATCACTGCATTCCTGGGATACAGTTATTACTGTGAGAATTGTGACTATGGCTATAACAATCGAGAGCAACACAAGCATTGTGGATCGAAATGCTCAGAATGTTTGGCCTCTAAACCCTGTCTGGACGAAGGACAAGAACGAGTTCATTGCCCAGCTTGTCAGCATACTTTTGTTAGCCCTACCTGTTACCAACAACATCTGAATCTAAGGTTCACAGCAGAAATGTGCTTGTCAACTACTGAGATTGTGCCCTACTTGTGGACAAGGCATACGTACCAACAGTGCCAAGCTGCACGTATGTTCAGGAAAGAAACGATATCAAATTTGTCACCAAATCGTGGACTTGGAACACGAATGCTACATTCAAAAATACCATTCCAAACATGAAGAGGATAAAGACGGCCAGAAGAAAGGCAATTTCATCTTTTCCGATTTCGAATGCATCCAAGAGACTGGCATTCACATTCCTAATTCTGCGTGGCTCATCGAGCGTGCGAGAATTGCATCCAAGAGCCTATCTTTAGTCATTGCCCTCACTGTAGCAATATTCCTGGAGGACGTGAAAAAATCTTTCGGGGACCAAACACGCTGCCCGATTTAGCCCAATGGATCTTAGACCCTATCGACGAGACGTGGAGCCAAGAAGACATAGAACATTACGGAGATTGTCATCGCTATGCCACGGTGATGACTCACAATTTCTCTGGATACGATCGGCAACTTCGTCTCAGATGCTATACGGAACTAAGTACCGAACGTCCTAAAGTGACCGAACGGAGACAAAATCATTTCCATGCAAGTCGGCCAAGTGCAGTTTAAAGATTCGATGAGTTACTTGGCTATGCCTTTGAGCCGAATGTCTAAAACGTTTGGAATGACAGAAATGGCTAAAGGCTATTTGCCGCACTTTTTCAATACCGAAGCCAATCAACACGCCGTTCTACTTCATTTGCTTGATGCTCACTACTACGACCCCGACAACATGCGTACCGAACAACGAGAAGCTTTCTATGCTTGGTAGCACACTCACGCCTCGGACACTTTCGACTTCCAGAAAGAAATATTAAAGTATTGTCGTTCCGACGTGGACATTTTACGGCGTTGCTGTGGAAAATTTCGAGAACTGTTCATGGAACACGGAGGGATCGATCCTTTGAAAGAATCTTGAACCATTGCCAAAGCGCGTTCCTTAGTGTACCGTCAACGATTCATGCCAGAAAACACCCTGGCTGTTATCTGCCCTCAAACGACGACCTTTATCAAACGTCAATACTCGGTCAAATTCCCACGCTGGTTACATTACTTGTGCGAGAACGAAGACAAATGGATCCAACACGCCCGCAACGTAGGAGGCGGAAAAAACCATTGGAAGGTATTCGGTGGATGTTTGGGACCTAGAAAACCCCAAGATCGTGTACGAGTTTAACGGGTGCTTATTTCACGGATGTCCCATCTGCTACCCTCAACGTGACACTAAAAATCACTTTTTAGAACGGACTATGGAAGACTTGTACCAGGCCACTTGTCAGCGTCGCTTGAAGTTAGAACAGCAAGGATACCAAGTGATGGAAATGTGGGAACACGAGTACGATCACCGTTTGAAAACCGATCCCGAGTTTAAGTGCATAGTGGAAAGTTACAAGTTGGTGGACCCCCTGAACCCGCGTGACAGCTTGTACGGAGGACGGACGAATTCCACCTGTTTGCTGTACCAAGCCGACGAGGAGATAGGAGAAGAAATTGAATACTTGGACGTGTGTTCGCTGTATCCTTACGTGCACAAATATTGTCACTTTTCTGCAGGGCACCCACAATTGCTGACGGAACACATCGACCTAGATAACATTCGACAATACGAAGGATTCATCAAATGCAAAGTCTTGTCTCCCACGAACTTGTACCATCCCGTTTAACCATATCATTGCCAAGAAAAACTATGTTTTGTGCCGAAACGTGTAACCAAGACCGACCTTGTCAGCACACTCAGGAAAAACGCACCTTGACAGGAACGTGGGTCAGCGTGGAATTATTCAAAGCTCTGGACCTGGGTTACCAACTGTTAGAAGTGTACGCAATTTACCACTTTCCCAAGACAGAAAAATACCACAAGGGTGACGAGACTCAGAAAAGCATTTTCGCAGACTACGCGAATGCCTTTTTGAAACTGAAACAAGAAGCCAGTGGCTATACTTCCTGGTGCCAGACTCCCGCAGGCCAAAAGAAATTCAAAGAGAAATACTGGCAGCAGGAAGGCATCACTTTAGACCACTTCAAGAAAAACGAAGGAAGGCGATCGTTTGCCAAGGTGATGTTGAATTGTTTGTGTGGCAAAATGGCACAACGACCGTGTTTACCCAAGACGGAGTATTTGACAGAACCTTCCCGATACTTCCAGATGAGTTACGACAAAACTAAATACATGAAACACGTGGACTTCGTAAGTGAGGAATTGATCTTAGTCAATTACCAAGACGAACTGGACTTTGTAGAAGCCGACGAATTTGGAAATGTAATCATTGACAGTTGCATCTACATCGATCGACTAGGTCAACGTTACCCTGACATCGAAGGAGACCGTTTAGAAGCCTGGACGGACGAACATCCCGACGACAAGATTCTACGTTTTGTAAGTGGCGGTCCAAAAACTTACGGCTACTAATACCGTAACCCACAAGGAGAAGTGTACACCGAGTGTAAAGTGAAAGGATTGACTCGCAATTATCGCACCAGTCAAGTGGTGAACTTTGGCATATCGAAAGAAGCCTTGCAATCTGGACAGGATGGAAATTTTAGAGTGACCAACAACGAACCACACAAAATTGTACGTTTACCCACACACCAAATCGTCAGTCGACCCTTGGAAAAAGTCTATCAAATCGTGTACCAGAAGCGAGTTCGACTTCCCAACCACTTCACTTTACCGTACGGTCACGTCGATATTGGTCAGCATATAAAAGGGGACAACGTCAAAGACCAAAAGTTCATTGTAACTACCAGCATCAAGCGAGATAGATGAATGCTAACAAGCAGACCATAACACTCAAGTTCGATGATTCTCAAGTGGAGTGCGATGCTGCACCTTGCGATGGTAGAGATGCCGTAAGCTGTGACCTCAGCGATTCAGTACCACATCATGGGAACTTTGCTATGACTACACCTACCATGGAAAGCGATGATGTGCGTGTCAAACCTGATGGATGCGAAAGCGATGCCACTCGTCATCGTTCACCTTTTCACTTTACTGGTTTTCAATGTGGGTGTCATCATTATGAAACCATGCGGCTACCACCCTACGGATGTCATCCAAAACTGAGCAAACTCCTGCGGATTTCACCGTATCCTCATCGAAATGAACATGTGAAAGACGAATATTCGTTTCCTGTGCGATTGCCTGAATACTGCGACTTTGAAAGTCGATTTCAAACTTTCCGAGGAAAATGACCTAAATATCTGGGAGGACCTACCCCCGAAGAATTAGCCAGAGCCGGATTTGTCTGCTTGGGCTAAGGGGATAAAGTCAAGTGCTTCAGCTGAGGTGTGTCACTTCACGAGTGGGAACAGAAAGATTCCGCTTACCTGCAACATGCTCGATGGTCTCCAGATTGTCACTACCTACATTTAGTGGGACCTCGTCATTGAAGTGGCATACCATGTCGTTTGAGAAACCATCTTGGCTAGGAGTCAAAGGTTGGACAACACCTAGACAAGTATTTAAACCCCATTTAAAAAATAATATTCAAAGATTAACAAACGAATTGCAAGAGAAGATCTACAAGGAAATTTAGCAGGGACTTGTCAGAGCAAAATCTCAATGGGTGACTGAGGAACTTTTGTGTTGAGAAATTCACAAGAGTAAATTGACAAAAGTCAACAAACAAGTCAGATTTCTCTGGATCAAGTGTGCGTTCTTCCGAATATTCCGCTTTAGACCATTTACATTACAAGATTTTAATGACATTCTTGCAGTTTTCTGGAATGGCAGTGACCAGAAATTACTCACTACATCCGTCACCTTCGCTCTAGGAGAAGTGTTTGGCTGACATGGTCATGGATAATTTACAAGAGAACATTCGTGGTTTACCTGTGGAATTGAGAGAACGCATTTACCGAGAGTTAGTCAAAATGCAAGTCAAACGCAAAGAACAATTGCATCCGTTACGTCACCGATGTTTGAACCACTGGTACTTGAATGCTATAAGAGGACAGATACAAATGAAAATGTTCCAGTGGTCAGATATTGATCAACTACTCCCGGACGATACGGACTGGATTGTTGTTACTTATTATTTTTGCTACAATTTAGAGATACTGCAACGAATTCCAGAAGAAGAGTTAGAGGATTACCAAAATCTTTTACACAACGTAAACTTAGTTCAAGAGAAAACTTCTGAACAGTGTGTGATGTGCATGTTAGTGACTAAACCATATAGATTCGACACTGGAGTACGATCATCTTCTCTGTGCAGAACGTACACTTATAGCTTCCGAAAACAGAGGGTGTAAGAATGGGTTACCATGCCAAGACCTTTATCAATTGTGATACAACAAATTCCGTGGAAGGAAATCAATGACAGTATTCAAACAGTGGAGGATTATCAGCACTTATTGCGAAAACTGTGTCAGTTGAATTGGGGTCGACGTGTGGTGTGTGTCTTAGTGACTTGCTTTCTGGGATTTCGTTTACCAGCCGATTCCTTGTGGACTCTTTACGAACAGTACATACCACTCCAAAAAGCATGAAAGTGGTGCCTTTAAATGTACACAAGAAACTCAATATGTTAAAAGCTTTGCACTTTCATCTCGATACTTCTCGAGCTCTACAGGAAAGAAAGATTCGTCAACTTTTAGGTACTGAAGTTGTGTACAATAATATGTGTGTAGCTTGTGACTTGCACCCTCACTGGAGAGATGTACGTGACTGGAAAAGTTGGGGTTTCGAGGTTTGGACAAAAGAAGTGGCACACTATGCCCAAGATTTGTCATCCTAAAAGATTCAAACGTGCATTGAAAAAAGTAACTTTTAAACCTGTGTTAGTGACAGTGCCAGAAGAAGAAGAAGGACAACTCCCTTCAGGACAGGACAGAACCGCCATTGACATCCCCGAAAGGCCATTCCCGGAGGACACCTGTGTGACTGTGCCAAGGAGTGTAGAGACTCTAAGAACATTACACACTGTCCCTACGATTCCACATCTTGATCACCAAACATGTTGTACAAAGACTTGTTTATATTCCACTATGATCGTTTTGATGTGTCTTTTATTCATGTACTTAACCATTTGGCTTTTATGTATTTTTGTCTTTCGTGTTGTTCACTTTTAAAGATGGCAATAAACGTGTCCTGAAAAAAAGTATAAAAACTCTTGTCTTGTCTGTCTTCGTGTCAAAAGTGACATTCCTTACACTACCATGGCTACATCTACTGTCTCTGTTCCCTCTTCCTCCACTTTCAAAGTCATCGACGAACACTTAGATCGTGCTAATTGGGAGGCCTTGTATCTTCGACATCCCTTTAACATGCTCATTGCTGGACCTAGCGGTTCAGGCAAAAGCGAATTTGTCAACGTTTGATCGAACATAAACATCATTTGATCGATCGTCCCCCTCAACGCATCGTGTGGTGTTACAAAGAGTGGCAATCGGCGTACAGCCTTCTGCGAGAAAGTCAAGGCGATTCCATCGTGTTTGTAGAAGGCATTCCTGGCGAAGACGACGGAATTGTGTCTGACCTTAGTCAAACCCATCTGGTCATCTTTGACGACATGTTAGGAGAAGACGAAGAAGAAATTAAACTCTGGTTTACGCGCAAAGGGCATCATCGTAATGCCAGTGTCATTTACATCACTCAAAATTTGTTTCAACAAAGTAAAGCCCATCGCACCATCAGTCTCAATGCTCATTACGTGGTGTTGTTTAAAAGCCCTAGAGATAAATCGCAAGTGCAAGTCTTAGCCAAACGGTTAGGAACGCCGTGGCTAACCCATGCGCACGACGATGCCACTCAAACCCCACACGCTTATTTCTTCGTGGATTGAAAAGCCATTATCCCCGATTATTTGCGACCTCGTACCCATCTGTTTCACCACTGGTGACAAGACTGTCGTGTACACGTCCCCGAAGTCGACTTAACAACAATAAACAACAACAACCAAAAAATCTATATAAACCTCGGGCACTTTGGGTCTGTCTCACACATTGCCAACATTACGTCCCTTCAGTCACATCTTCCCGTCAAAGTGATTCGTGCCTTGTACAGCATCAGTAGCGAAAAAAATCCACAAATACGTGCTCGTGTCTTAGAAGCCAGTCTCAAAAACTTCTTACGATGGTTTACGGTGACAGCACGTCAATTGCTGCAAGGCATCATTCACATTCCTCATCAAACCAAAAGTTTTTTTGAGAGGAACAAAGTAGCCTTGACGCAACTGGCTGATCCTCGCATCGACACTCAAACCAAAAAGCAAATCATTTTGAAACCTGGAGGTAGCGGTTCTCTGGGAGGTGTCATCATTCGCTCCCTCTTAAAATGGGATCCCAATGCTCCCAAAGTTCTGCCCAAGCAAAATGTCACTCCCCGACGTACCGAGAAGAAAAAAAATCAACGGTATCAAGACCAGGTCACAACCGCAGAAAAAGAAAAAGAAAAGCACACAGAAAACAGCTTCTACCAGCAAGAGAATCACTGCCGCCAGAGATGCAACCTTTCATTCGCAAACCAAGACCTAGCGCAACAGTGACCACGTCTCCAGTAGCCTCATGATCTTCCACTTCTCCGTTGCTGGTGATGCCAGCCAAACCTAATTTGACACGTGTTCTTCCTAATTCGATGAAAAATTGGAAACCCGCGTCTCCAAAAACTACTCATACAGCGGTGACACCATCTTCCTCGTTAGCGGAATTGGCTGCTGCTCACAAAGTACCTGCCCCCAAAATCAAAGTCCAAGAGAGATCGGGCGTGTTACAGAGGTTACTGGATTTGTCCAAGCAAGAACTGCCCCGATTTAGTCCGTTGCGAACTCCCCGACGTGGAGTGATGCCTGTCATCAAGTTGACACGACGAGCCGACAATGAGTGACGACGCATTCCAGTATGAAAAAAGATCTCAGGTAAATGATGGGTTCAGTGTTTATGTGCTGCTGAACGCCCAAAGATGTCCCCTCAAAGAAGTGCACACCGTTACCATCGTCGTTCTTCTGTCCAAAAAAGGAAAAGGCAAAAGAAAAGGACAGTCACGTCATCCGAGAAAACGCTTAGCCAAACATCGACATCTGTCCCTGAAAAGACACCCTCGTCCAAAGAGTAGCCACCAAAGGGGAGGATTTTTCTTTTTAATGGATAAGTTAGTAGATAATTTCGCCAAACAGTTAGAGAATAAGCTCAAAAAAAATAAGATAAAAGGACGCCTGTCGAGCCATGGACTTCAGTGTATTTTGTGCCCCAAAGATGTTCCCTCATCGTCGTTCCCCTGTCCAGAAAGGAAAAGGATAAAGAAAAAGACAGTCACGTCATCCGAAAAATACGCTTAGCCAAACATCGACGTCTGTCCTTGAAAAGATATACTCGTCCAAAGAAAGAATAAGCCACCAAAGAGGAGGATTCTTTGGCGATTTTGGAAAACAAATTGTCACCTTTTTGACGAAGCGATATTCAAAAAAAATGATAAAAGGCCGTGTGCCAAGTCATCGACGTTACTGTATTTTTTGGTGTGTGCCCTGAAACCAACGAACCAACCAACAAAGATGTCACCCCCCGAAAGATATCCTTCTTCTACCCCAAAAGGAAAGATAGGAAAGTTCTGCCTCCTCGTTTAGTCAAACATTGGGATATGTTGTCCGTCCTGGCCAAAGCTTCTCCACCCACGCGAAAAAAAAAACTCATTCAAATCGCCTCCAAAGACGGCATCGATACCGTGAGCGAATGTTGTCTGAATGCCTTGAAAGGAACGATACCTTTGTCTAAACACCAGAAAAAAAATGCTTAGCCAAACTTCGACACGTTCTTCGCCAAATGGTCCAGACTAAACTACCCATTCGTGAAAAGAAAACGATGTTGGTGCAACGCGGAGCATTTTTACACCTGTTAGGACTTCTTACCAATGTAATAGCTAGACCTATGTTGTGTATGTTGGGAAAAATTTTACCCGCCATAGCTCCAAGATGAAAAGGTCAAGAAGATAAAAGGGTCCTATGGAATCAAAAGATCTCAGACGTGATCCTTGAAATTCAAAGAAAGGACGAAAACTGGCTTTAGTGCCTTACAAACGATGGATGGAATACCATCGTTGGCAAGAACAACGGACCCCACATTTACCTCCCAATCCTCATTTGACCGAGATGTCCCAGTTACAACACAAATTGCAATCGTTGATGGATCGCAGCGATTTGTCAGAAACGGAAAAATCGCAACGGTAAGGTCAACTGTTGCAACGACTGCAACTCTTTCACCAGAAAGCTTTAGATGAAACAGCTCAACCCACTCTGAAAGATTTTAAGACCCTGATGAATAGTCCACCACCTACACCCCCAGCGGTCATGACAGATGCAGCCCCACCGACGCCTGAAGAAGAAAAGGCACGAGAAGTCTTTCAAACACCGTCAGCAGCTCCCATCCCTAGTAAGATTGCAGCGTCCTTGTTGACCCCATCCCCTGCACCCCAACGAGAAGAACTTAAAGCTTGGGTTAAAAAGATGATGTCCACTCCATCTTCGACAGAACTCAAAAAGAAAGAAGGGAAACCAGAAGTAAAAAATGAAAGTAAGACCAAAGCTATTCCATTACCGCCACCACCACCACCACCACCACCAACACCTTCGAATTCTACTCCCATGGCATGTCGGACACGTAAAGCCGTTTCTAAACCACCACCTTGTCCCATTCATAGTACCATCAGCGAAGAGTGGATCAATTATTAAAAAATGGAGAAGGTGTTAGCCAGCATTTACTACGATCCATCCCATCCTGCAGGTTACGGAGGGGTTCAGAAATTGTATCGTGCTGCCAAAACTTGACTGAAAACTGTCCGTTTACTTCAAGTGCACCGATGGTTACAAGAAGAAGCCACGAACACCGTACACAAACCCAAGTGACGAAATTTTTCCAGAAGTCGCACGAGTGAAGGGAATCGATCATCAATGGGAAGCTGATTTAGCCGATGTCTCTTATTTGGCCATCTACAATCTTGGCTACAAATATTTGTTTTGTGTCATCGACGTCTTTTCAAAATTTGCTTGGGTCCTGCCATTGACTTCCAAATCGAGCAGTGAGTTAGTGCGAGCCCTCAAACTGGTGTTGAAACAAAGCGGTCGTCACCCTCTTCAATAGCAAACCGACAAAGGCACCGAATTTCTAAACCAAGCTTTCCAAAAAGAATTGAAGAAACGTGACATTCATTTTTTCACCACCGAGAATCCCGAAACCAAAGCCAGCATTGTGGAACGTTTTCAACGCACCTTGAAAGAACGCATGTGGAAATATTTTACGCATCAACACACTCTCAAGTACATTGACGTCTTACCGCACCTAGTCAAAGCGTCCAACCAATCTTACCATCGGAGCATCGGACGTACCCCTCAAGAAGTGACTCTCGACAACGAAGTGACCGTCTTCGAGCGCCTGTTTGGTACGTCCCCAACGGTGACTGTCCCCAAGAAAGGTGGGATGTTGGCAGTAGGAGATTGGGTGCGCATTGGCAAAACCAAGCGCACTTTCGACAAAGGTTACTTACCCAACTGGACCACCGAATTGTTTCGTGTCACTGAACGAGTGCGTAGGGTTAGGGTTACGGTTAGAAGAAGACGAGTTAAAATTATACAACGTGTACGAGAGCGAAAGCATTCTCGATCGAAGAACTCGTAAGGTGGGAAAACGACGTGTCAAAGAAGTCAAAGTACGTTGGAATGGATATCCTCCCAGTTTTAACTCTTGGATCGACGCTTCGCGAATCATCGACTATAAAAAGAAGTGACCATCATGCCCTTCAACACAGTTTCAATCGCTACCACTACAGCAGTGACCACTCCTTCCCCATTTCTTCTCTGCAAGATTTACAAAAGTAACCCTTGTGGGTGTGGTGTGGAGAACGTGTGCTTTAAACGGAAATCGTCTTTTTCTGCCAGATCTTTGTGGTGTATTGTGTCATCTGTGCTGCCATTGTTAATTTGAGTTTTCAGCAAGGAGACAAACAATTGTGGACCATTTTGATCAGCAGTTGCATCGGTTAGCTACTTCCCAATCCGTCCCTGAAATTCTCCTCTAACGGGAACAACGGGAGCCTTGCGTCCATTGTTAGTCCCCCTTCCAACAGTCAACATAACCATCACAACAATGCTCTTTTAGACCCTCATCTGACCTCTAGTGACCCCTCGGACACTAGAACTCTGGAATTATGAATAACCAATTTTACTTAACGTTAGCCAGTGACAGTTCCATGGAGGTGTTTCCCCACAATACCTTATGTTGTTACACGGCCAAATTACCTCAAACCATTCAATTGGATCACGAAGCCATTTTGGAAGTGGCTTTGATGGAAATGATTCACCCTATACAAATCCTAAATATCCTTCAAATCAAAACACTTTTACGGTGGAAGTTCATGACGAGCAAGTGCAACAAAACTTGGATGAACGCGTCACTGTAGGTGACTCTATGAAAACACAAGACCACAAAACTAAACGGACCACTTATCGGTTGAAAATTTCCCTAGGCTAATATTTTAGTGGTCAACATTTGGTGAACGACATTGCTGACAGGTTCAATACCATGTTTGGCAAAGCCTTCGAGAAAGCCAGAAAATGTGTCACGATCGAATATCACAAAATAGCTCGTCGCCTAATGATCAAATTTGCGCAGGACAAAGTATTGGCCATTACATTTTGTCCTGAATTGTATGACATTTTGGATGGAAACTCCTTGTTGATCAAGATTAAAAACGAAATATCAGCCATTACCGGCAACTTGGATTTTGCAAAATATTTTCGATTTCCTGTAGAAATGAACCAAGGACTGAATTTGATTTTTGTTTACTCCGATGTGGTGGAGTCTAACGTGGTGGGACACACCTCCGTACCGTTACTGTGTGTCATTCCTTTCAATGTTCATTCTGACATGAACGCTGACGAGGAAGGTGGAAACACCTATCACGTTCACCGTGAATTTGTACATCCTCACTATTTTCCGTCAGTAAGATGTATTTCGACACTGTCAACATTACTATAAAAGGAGATCTGGGACAAAATATTTCATTCACCAAAGGGAAAGTCACAGTGAAACTCCTTTTTCGAAAACGATTACTCTAACCCTTTGTCAGTTATGTATCCTGTGTACCAAGGAGTCGCTCGACAGCGAGGACATGGTTTAGGAGATATGCTAACATCGGCCTTTCGTTCAGTGGCCCCCGTTTTGAAACCGATGCTGACAGGGGGATTGCACACCTTGAAAGATGCCGCTTTGACGCAAAGTAAAGAATTTCTCCAAAATGTCATCATCCACAAACAAAACACCAAAGAAGCTTTCTTGAGAGCAGGCAAAAATGTCTTGCTTCAAACGGGCAAAGACATTTTGGGCCGACGAGAAACTCCTGTAAATGCCCCGGACGCTGCCGAGTCAGGCATTCCTGCTTCTCTGACGCCACTGCAAGGGCAAGGCAGAAAAAGACGACGAAGGCACTCCTTCAGAGGACTTCACACTCCCAGAACTGAAAGACTAAGAAAAGGAGAACCCTCCGAGACTTAAATATATTTGATTATTAAAACAAGTCACACAGAGAAAATGATGCACCGAGAGTCTTGCGCTTCTTCTAAGTCGGAACTGGATTTGTTTGCCATGCCACCCACCATGATGACGATGCAAGAATCCCAATGGGTAGAATTTCATCCCGTCTCCTCTTTCACGGATTCAGCTCCCATCGAGTTTGAAATCAAATGACAGCCCGAAGATTACATCGATCTGAATAGCGGTTACTTGTATCTGAAACTCAAAGTGATCAAAACGGACAACACCAATCCGGGAGCTGATGCGATAGTAGCTCCCTAGTAGCTCCCGTCAACAATTTCTTTCATTCCTTGTTCAGCAAAGTGATTTTGTACTTGAATAACAAACTGGTTAGCAGTAGCATGGATACATAGCCTTATTGAGCGTACCTGGAAAATCTTTTGACGTACGGAAAAGAGGCCACGAACACTCATCTGGATGCTTGAGTGGTATGGAAACCTGACACCACAGGTGAGGACACGTTTAACGACACAGCCATGACAGCTGATAACAATCCTCACAATGTGGGCTTTAACGACTGTCGAAAGAAAATCCTGCAATGACGTAGTTTAGAACGGATGGATCGTTTGCATTTGGATATGTGGTTGCAAGACAAGTATTTGCTCAACGGAGTGTATATCCGCCTGAGACTGAATCGAAGCAATTTCGCTTTCCATTTGATGGCACATGCGTAGAAGTGTTACCTAAAGCGGGAAACGACATCAGTTACACTTTAAGCAGAACAACTGCCAAGTATCCGATACGACGCGTAGAAGTGAAAACTTTCACCATTGCTGCTGGGCTCAGATCCAAGATCGACGATCATCTGTTCCAATGACAGTTACGCAAACGTTTAATCGTTGGTATCATGAGCAATGCAGCCCTAAACGGAGCCCCCGATTAAAATCCGTTCCAGTTTAAGCACTACAGAGTGTCCAAGATCGAAGTCAGTCGCCATGGCAAGACTTTGTGTACCAGACCCTTCGGACCTAACTTTACCCAGAAGAATTATTTGAGATCGTACTTGTCCCTGTACGAAGCTACCGGACAGCTTGGAACCAACACCAGTCACGGCATAACGTACGAAGATTATGCAGATGGTTACACTTTGTGGGCCTTTGATTTCTTGCCAAACCAAGGCAGCGACAAGGGACATTTCCACCCTATAAAATCCGGTCAACTGCTTGTGGATCTTCAGTTTGCAGAAGCTCTCGCCGAGACGGTGAACGTCATCCTGCATGCCGAATTTGATAACAATAATTAGAAATCAACAGTTTGTGAGAAGTCATTCTAGACTATTAGAAACTATGGAAGACTCTTATCTCTCTTTGAATGGTGAGGAATCTTCGAAAATGGAATGGGAGGATACCGTGGAGGCAGAAACCCAAGACATAGACGAAGAGAACATAGTGGTCACGTCCAGATGGCCAGAACAAGAACAACATTTAGTGTCCTGTTTTGCCAAACACCTGGCGAATACAATTACGCAACTGACCAAGAAAAAAGATTGCTATGGAAGTCAGAATGATCATCCCAGTCAAATTCGACACAATAAATGTCTGGTGATGAGCCAAGAAGAAAAATTGGACGAGTATCTGGACTACTCTTGGAGTCTCATCTCAGAAGAAGCAGTGTTGCATGAGTGTTATAAAGGCTTGCGTGATCATTCCTGACCTACACTGACTACTCAGGAGATCTATCTCATCGAAGCTCACTTAGCCCAGAGTGCGTAAACGAAGCAATTGAATTGATGGCTTATCATTACCTGTGAAAAAACAAAAAGAAAAAGATGGATACTTGGGAACTTTATTACCTTTTGAATAACAGTTCGTATACTGCTTCTTGGAATCCTGTCGTGTGCGCTAAAGATGAACTTTCTCATCGCAAACCTCAAGTCCATCAAGCTTATGCCATCAACACGGACGACAGTCATCTCCCAGGAACTCACTGGGTCGCCGTCTACTTCCCTCAAGAGGATTGTGTGGAATATTTTGATTCGTATGGATTACCCCCTTTGGAAGACGACATTATCGACTTTATGGGACCGAATGCCCAGACGACACGATTCAATGATGTAAAATTAGAAGGCACATATTCCATGGTGTGTGGACAATATTGTGTGCATTTCTTGATCAACGCAGTCTTGGATATTCTTTAGAACATTTAGTGACTTATTTTGATCGTAACTCTTCTAGAAACAAGGAGAAAGTAAATAGATGGTTTTGTGACCGTTATGGCTATCTTTTGTCTTTACCTAGGAAACATAGTGTACATTAATGGCCTCACGACTTCCATCAGTGGAAATCTAACTTGATTTCTCAACGTTGTCAACCTTGTCAAAAATAGCTTGTTTGATGTTATTGTTAATTATTAGTTGCTAGTTGTTTGTTTGAATAAAAATGTTGTGTTTTGAAAAAATGTGTCTGTCGTTTGCTTTTAAAAAGAACCCACTGTGAATATATACACTTTGACTCTCTCTCTCTCTCTCTCTCTCTCTCTCTCTCTCTCTCTCTCTCTCTCTCTCTCTCTCTCTCTCTCTCTCTCTCTCTCTCTCTTCCTCTCCCTCACCATGACATTAGCTTTCATAATTTTCCGACCCAACAAAACCCAGTAGGGATGTTTTCTATCACGTCCGCGTTTGAACCATATAAAGCGGGGCAGTCTCCAGTCTAGCCATCCATTGTGGATTCGTCAACCTGCGAATATGCCCTCAAGACTAGCCAAGCTGAACGAAGCTTACGTGAATTTACATCGTGTCAGGCTAAAACTGATACCGAAACCTGAAGAGATAGAGAATGTCAGGATGCTGAAAGTGACCGAAGAGCTGATAGAAGAGGTCTTCAGAGAGGAAATCAAGAAAGAACAGGAAGAATGGACAGAGAAGTACAGACTTCAGAAGCAGCAGAGAAAACAGGAACAACAGCAGCCGCAACAGCAGCAGGAACCATACAGAGGTTTTATCGACTGCGGAGTAGACACCAAGGGGTTCTCCTTCTCTTTCCGCAGAAGCAGACTGTATCCTGTAGGAAAGCCTGCCGCCAGACGGGGACGCAGTCTTAGACAGTAAAAGATTGCCATCACTCCCAGCCAACAAAAAACAGCCCTTTCCAGGGCTAACCAGATCTCTAGAAAAGAGACTATGCAAGTGCCAGTTTGTGTTGATGTGGAGTAGTGTGACTATAAACACTCACTCCTTTACGAATGTGTGTGTGTTTTGCGCTCGCTTTAGTTTGTGTGGATAGTAGATATGGTGTGTTTGTGTGCGTTCGCTTTAGTTTGTGTGGATAGTAGATATGGGTGTGTTTTTTCTTCTCTTCCCTTCTGTGTGGATAGTAGAGTGTGTGTTTTATGCGTTGGCGCTCCTTTGTGTGGATAGCAAATATGGTGTGTTTTATACGTTCGCGTTCCTTTGTGTGGATAGTAGAGTGTGTTTTATGCGTTGGCATTCATTTGTGTGAATAGTAGATATATTGTGTTTGTGTGCGTTGGCGTTCGTTTATGTTTATAGTAGATATGGTGTGTTTTGTGCGTTGATGTTCGTTTATGTGGATAGTAGATATGGGTGTGTTTGTGTGCTTTGGTATTCGTTTGTGTGGATAGTAAATATGGTGTGTTTGTGTGCTTTGGCGTTCGTTTGTGTGGATAGTAGATATGGTGTGTTTTATGCGTTGGTGTTCGTTTGTGTGGATAGTAGATATGGTGTGTTTTTTCTTCTCTTCCCTTCTGTGTGGATAGTATAGTGTGTGTTTTTCTTCTCTTACCTTCTGTCAGGGCCACTTCATATGCCTCGAAAAGATTTATTCTTTCTTGCCTATAGGTTATATGTGTATTATATATGTCTGTCTCTATTGTATTTGTCTCTACCTAGGGTAGCCGAGCGTATTCAGGTCAGCCACTTGCAACATTGTTGCCAGTGCTGTGACCCTACCTATTCCATTCCTATTCTCGCTATAAAAATCCAATATTTTTTTGTTGCTATAGTGCCCCAGGGTTTTGATTTTGTCGCTATAAATCTTGTCGCCAAAGTGCCCCCGGGGGGGGGGGGGGTCTGCAATGTATTTTCCCATTGTCGCTAAAGTGCCTCTATCACTACTTTAGCGTCTTTTGTTTTATGAAGGGGCTTGTTGAATGTACAAGTATAATGGGAACATAAACGAACGAGGGGGAGGAGGACAATTAAAATAAAGACATAAAAAGAGAGGGTTGCTGAATGAACAAGTAAAATGGGAACATAAACGAAAGAGGGGGAGGAGAACAATTAAAAGAAAGAAATAAAAAGAGAGGAGAATGGGGGAAGTTTTGTGGGGCTTTTTATCCAAAGATGTACAGGTACGGATCCGGTGGAGAGGACTTGAGAAGGATGTAAATGAGCGCGAAACAACCGGAATGTTTCATAAAGTGAATTTTCTTTACAGTTAGATGGTTAAATTATTTCATGGAAACGCTTAAAATACAGATGTTTCCTTCCCCTTGGGTTGCGTCAGGATGCAGTCCCGTAGACCTCTGCTCTATTTGTTCAGTCCTCAACCGCAACCCGACAAATCTGACGGATACTCTAATGATACATTTTTGATACGGGCAATGCGGATTTTTTTTCTTTAAATGATCCATCAGTAACCAATGTTAAAAATTTCTACATTGGACTACCGATAGCTCAAATATTCTAAATGTTTTCACCCGAGTGCTGTAAACTACTAAACTGAATGTTAAAAGCATAGAAACGGAAGTTATTGAATTTATTACAGTGCCATCAAGAGAGGCGACAACTATGCATTCAACGTCTGAGACAGATTATGCAGAACAGGGGCCATCAATGCGAAAGCAGGATCATGGTATATTTAAATGATTTTAAAAATTATCGTAAATTTTGCCACTGTACATCTTGCCATTTCAAGTAATGTGGAGTATTATTTGAAAGATGTCTGTATGTACATATATATATATATGTGTGTGTGTGTGTATGTATATATGTGTGTGTGTATGTATATATGTGTATGTGTATATGTGTATATGTGTGTGTATATATATATGTGTGTGTG
>JAECUM010026547.1:0-29711 GCA_016617855.1 Megalonaias nervosa
TCCCCAAAGCCTCGTAAATAAATAATTCATCATTGATAATAATATTATTATTCAGAGTAGTTAAATGTCACCAAAATAAAAGGACTACCTAATGCTAGAAAAGAAAAGGTGTTTCTGGGTGAGATGTGGGTGTCGGTGCTTAATTTTGATCAGTAGTTCAGGAGTTACAAAATGGTTTGCATTCATTATTAAATGGATATCGAGTAAAAAACAAAATAATATGCATTTCGTTATTAAACGTATTTCATACATGTGATTTATAAATTGTGGTATCTTGATCGCTGTATTTAAATATGTTTGTTACCTCTCGGGGCTTACACTTTGGTAACAAGATAAGATAGAATCCATCAAATTTTCAATTTTCAAACCAACAAATTGATTTCTTTTAAACATAAAATAAACCAAAGTGAAAGAATTAAAAATGACTTACTGCGTATGAATACCTAGAATATTTCCCTAAATTGTACTATCAATTTCACACTAATCCGGAACTATCCAAAGGTATTCAGAATTAAGATTATAATGTGTTCATGTGCTAGCGTGCTAGCAACAATGAAAATTCACAGTTCTAAATCCAAATGTTTTCATTTCAAGGTAATCCCGTGAAATTAGAATACCAGTGAAGTCCTTGAAAGTTTCACATAATCCAAACAGACGTATTTAAATATTCAATTTCTTGAATAATTTCACGCAATCCGATTGGGTACTGACTGTTTAAATTTAATGTTTTCCACGCTACTATTCCAACGAACAATTATATCAAAAGTTGCCATAAGCTGTATAATAATATGCCTAGTGCTTTTATTCTCTGACATAGTCTACATGCGTGCACCAAATCAACAAAACTTAGACCGCTCCGATGGCCTAAGCGGTTAGAGCGTCCACCTCGGATTCGGAAGGTCGCGGCTTCGAACCCCGGCCGAACCATACCAGAGACTTGTAAAAATGGTACTAACATTAAGAGATTAGTGTTAGGACTGGTCGGCCTAGTGTCAGGAAAATATGCCTGGGTGGAACATGATAGTACATGTCTGCGGCATGATGCCCCACTGCTAGGCATAACTAAACATTGTACACTGCAGACATCATAACGATATGATTATTAAAGCTATGTTAAAAATAACAACCCACTCAAATACAAAACAAACAAAATCTGAATAACTAAAGCGATTCTCGAACATTAAACACTATTGTTGTAGAACAAATCAATCGTTACGGTCTTAACATCTCAAATTATTAAGCCAATCAACAAATAGTGAGTGCATGACATCCCATAAGAGAAAATGCGCTCCTAGTATCATGCGATGTTTTTGTGACCTCCTTTCAAACTGAATGAGTGGCGTACTTGAATGAAATAGTTGTCGACGTCACCGAGGCAATCGGCCTTGATTTATGAATGAGAAATCTATACGTATTGTGCATATAAATTTACTGTAACACAAGCCAACCACTGAATTATAAAGTTAAAATATAAATTGCATAAACCCAATTGACCTAGATAAAACAATATTATAAATAAATAGATGATACATTTATCCGTAACAATGTCTCAATACGTAAAAGCAACAATAAAACATAAAACTCATGATGACCACATTCATTATTCATTCTTCTTCTTCTTCTTTTTCTTCTTCTTCTTCTTCTTCTTCTTCTTCTTATTATTATTATTATTATTATTATTATTATTATATTTAGTAGTAGTAGTAGTAGTAGTAGTAGTAGTAGTAGTACTAGCAGTAATAATAATATTGTAATGGGTTACAGGCAAATGCAGCAGCACGAGTTATTACTGTTCTTTGGTACCATTTTTTCTTTCAGGAACAATATTTTGTGATGCAAAACAGCCATAGCATCCTCCAGGTTATTAAATTAATGGCCACATTTTGTCACAATAGTAACTGTATTCAAGAAATGCTGAGATACTGGTAATAACATTTGCATTATTTTGGTAATGATCGACTTGAATATGCTTTACATGTACATAATGAGGTCGGTCAAGCAAATGATCTCCGGGAACGAATAGAGGTTATACTTTTAATGTTTAACAGGGAGCTAATATATATTTAATTTTCTGCATTTCATTAACTTTAATTAAGATCTCTTTCGAAATTCCTCCTTGTTCCAAAATCATTTTTGCTTCTCTTTATTGCCTGGCTCAGTTCGAATTTCTAACAGTCTTCCATAATTTCCCGCATTATGTTGTATCAGTTTTTTCTGTAAATATTCTAGCTACCACAAACGACTTGGCTAAGCACATCTGATCTTGGTTCTTGTCAATCTTGATGGTACGTGTTTTATAGTAGTGGGTTCATCAAATTTACATTTCTAACTGCAGGGTGGAGGTCAAACTATTGTCATATGAAGGGTAGCTTTTCCATTGGGCATGTCAAACGCATCGTCGATTATTGCACGTATTTAAGTTCGAGCAAGATTTTTGGAAATGTATAATTCCTTAGGTCATGTAATTTTCTTTCCAGACAGCAGAGTTCAAACGGTCATGAGTGAACGACAATCAACGATCATAATATTCAGACTGGCAACTCATCACATATACACTCCAGTAAGCTGGTAATAAATGTAGCCGCTTTGTCTGCCGAGAACTGTAACTTGGACTCTTTAAATTTGCCCGTTTAAACGACAGGCCATAGAACACAATTAATTTTACTATATATTCTCTACATTTGTTTCTCAGTACTGAACTTTCCACTGTGTGACAATCAATACAAATCATATGTTAATCTAAAATACCTTCAAAGATGACTTTACGGTGAAGTTCTTGTCAAGGGTTGACCTGCATTTTTTTGAGAGGCTGAATTGTAAACAAAACACCATGCAATGGAACACAGATTTCACTTCCGGATCATCACCAAGGCCTTATTACTCACTGTGCACTGTCGCCGAAATACACACAGACAACCACACCATAAGCTCATATTCTAAAGAATAAACAATTGCCTTTAAATCCTTACCAAGAATGCCTAAATCTAACTCTTGTATCACCACCAAACGGAGACAGGAAAAAATGATCTAAAAATAGACTGGGACTACATTCGTGGGTACTGAACCGGAATCATTAATTGTGGCCTGATTCCAAAAGCTTGTTGTCGTTCTAACGTTTGGGAAAGTCACACTGTGAGCTACTTGAATGTGAAACTAATATCCAGGGATTACAAAATGATTGTATTTCTTGGCCGCACTTGACTCACTCGGTAATAGGGAGGAAGGGGAAAATACGGATAGTTTTAGACAGGGATCCATCATTCCATTTTAATTCCTATGGTGCGCGTGTACTAATTCTTCAATTACGGTATAAAGTGTTACAAAAGATGTCGTCGATATGCTTCAGGTTTTCCCTGGAATGATCTGATCGTTTCGTGACAATCCAAGATTCAATTTATATTTGACTAAGGTTACCTCTTTTCCTATTAACGCCGGCACCAGTACCTACACAACCATTCATCCCAACCCGCCCCAAGAGAATACACTCATTATAATTGTCATCCAGCCTGTGTGGATGAAAGAACAACTTGGATCATATTTCTCATCAGTGATTTGATGGAGAATCCTCCAAACATATACCTCTAACACACTTTCTGTAGCAATTCAAGACCATACCTCTCTATACCTGTTGTGCTCTCAAGAAACAGAACATTAGGCTCACAACGTGAAGGGAAGGAAACTTGAAACCAAGAGAAAAACGATGTCTCGATACTGTCTATGTGTGGGGCTTTAGAGAGAGAGAGAGAGAGAGAGAGAGAGAGAGAGGCCCGGGAGCACATAACAAAACTACTAAACGACCGTCTGCTTTATTTTGATAATTTTATATTAGCCGGTATTATTTTCTATTCAAATTCGTAAGCATTTATTTACTGCAGCTTGTTAGATTTTACTTAGTAGTGCGTATTTATGATATTCACTTCGGAGAGAACATAAAACCATTATGTGAAATGGTTATAGTATCATTGCGTCACAAATGGGACCACAATAAGATGTTTCAGGTCGTATGAAAGAGTTCATATGTCAGTGAAAGAGATTGAAAGACAGACAGACACACACACACACAAATACAGAGCTATTATTGAGTTATGAAAAGTCAGTATTATTGTTCGCAGAAAATAATCAATTTCTGAGTTGAGAAGATGTCTGTTAGTGTAGGGATAGGGTTGCAGATGTTAATTAAACTATGTAGATGTCTGCCACCAAAGAACAGCCACTTTCGTTGCTGATTTTGTTTGTTGCACGATAAAGGTTACAATTTAAAGAAAGGTACTGGAAGGTTGCTTGTACCTAATTAACACAAAGCCCAGATGGACCAGATATGCATATATGTACATTGATATTAGAATATGCGGTGATAGGTTGATGGGCACGCCCGTGGAGAGAGAAGAGGAATCGAAAATGTGCCTGTACGGATGCAGTTAGTTCGGAAATGTAAATCATTTACCATATTTAAGGTTCGATGTACTAAAGAATGAGGTCTTGATGGGATAATATTAAAAAAAAAATGTTCATACATATTGTAGAAATGGTGGCTGATTATAGGGTTTTACACACTACTAGTGGTAAAACAATCGGATAGCGCGATGCTAGTGCATCTCAAATTATAAAGAAGCACAATTCACCACTTTGAAAGTCTAATTTCCTTGTTATATCTTGAGGATAAAATATGATATGTTTATTATAGGCTTCATGAAAGACACAAATGATAAATGTTCAGCTCCTCGCTTGGAGTCAATTCGTTGGTCTCTCACGTTTACGAAGATTATCTCCATACTGGGATACACAATATAAATTTGTGTATCGAGCGAAGCAGGTGATACGTTAGAATAGAAGATGATAATATTGTTTTTCTCATGATCTTATTGGTTGTTTATAATTAGCGTTCACTATTCGTCTCTATGAAAAAGGAGCTAATTGTGAATTTGACATTTTTTGCTCACCTTTGCAGCAGAGTAATTTATCAGTGATCAGGCGTATCAAACGGTACCAAAGCTTTGTATCAAACGGTATCAAAGAGCTGTATCACATTTAAGATAAGAAAGGATATACCTATTCATCATATGATTAGATTCTAAAGAACAGTTATCATTCTTTTACTATTTTAGTTCGCAGTTTTGCTAGCAGCTAATGCCACAAAATGGCGTGGATATCTTCCTCATGGTTTAGATTGCCATACACTAGTTGCAAACTTGAAGCATATTTTTCAATTTAAAATTAGTATTAATTGAAATGAAAACATATTAAAGTTGCTAAAGGAATGAAATCAAATTTGGAGAGAACAAAAGTCATGAAATTGTTTTTGCAGTATAGTGAAGGAAACTATATTGATACTAAGTAATCGTTGACATCAGTATCAGCAAGAATATAGTTTTAGAAATAAAGTCATATTTGTTAGTAAACAAAGTCGCATAGTTCTGCTCAATTACAACTTAATATATGCAGATGTTCTGAATAGGAAATCGACATAGAAAATATACGTCAGTAAACACAGTGTTTGTGTCTCATTTGTAGGAATTTGTTGCATGTTCAAAAAATTAATTACGTCGAGGCATTTAATTTTGTTTTCAAAACAACTTACGCATGTTCTTTGTCTCTAAATCACTGTTTTAACCCTCATCATGAAAATGCTCTTGATGGGTATAATTTTACATAGAAATTATCACACATATTGATTGCCTTACAGAAGTAAAATTACTGAACAGAGCTGACATCCGTGTCTGTCTTCTGCCTCTTATTCGTTGAAATTTCTTTTTTCCGAACCAAACAATATAATAACAAAAATAGCCGTGTCTTCAAACTCTTTTAAACTCATATGGTTCATACATTATCAGTCTGATTTTATATATTTTATAGATATGGTAACTATCTCTTTCATCTTATATAAAATGTGGAATGAAAATCAATTAGCAATTCCTTCCTTCCTGCTTGTTTCCATATTTATACATTTTCGTTATTATTTCATTTAACTAAATGCATAAATCTGACTTATATCAGCGCATAATGTAATATGTGTTATGTCATAAAGTAATATGATTTTTGCTGCTGATATTTCTTACGACGAATGTGATGAAATTTAATATCAAATTTAATGGTCTCTATTGTAATTTTAGAATTTATCTAAGAACCTATTTCTGTCTGTACCGAAGCACATGCATTGACGTCATTCTGACTGTACCGAAACACGTGCATTGAAGTGATTTAGAAGTTAAGATAGGCAATAAACTGTACTACATCCATTTAAATTCATTAGAGGAGTTTCTCAGTCGCACATAATTGACCTATCTCCACTTGTCAATTACGTATTCGATTAGCCAATCAGTGAGCGTAAATTAGACACACCTCCAGGCATCGTTTACCTACGCAATTTCCACGGACAAGCTAATTGTTGCGATAACGAAATTGGTTATCACAGATATTTACAAATATTGCAATGGCTCGTGTATTTTTCGATCAATTACATTAGAAAGGAGTCAATGGGGACTTTGTAATTCTGACATTCAATATCCGGATCATGTAAATGGAAGAGTTAGATTTTGTTTCCTTTTCCGAAACCTAACTTACACCGATAAAGACTCATAGTCGCTGATAATTTTTTATAAAAGTAAGAAAACAGAATTTTTAAAAATATATGCGAAAATGAATGTGTCTAGAATATGTGTAAACACCCAAGCCACGCCAATGTGGGGCTTTCTTTTAAGTATTTTGTTTTCTATGAGAGGCATTATTTTAAGAGTTGAAAATTTACACTTTAATGTTGGTTAGTCTACAAACTAATGCTTCAGACACTTGCATGAATAATCAGTTTCAGTCACTGAGCTGAAGGAGGGGTGAGGAATGAAAATTGTAATTATTCATGAAGAAAATACGACAATGGTTTCATATATTTATCTCCCAATGTATTAACATGTTTAATCAAAACTATATATCACCAAAAGAGTATACCCCACCGGTGGCCTATTGGTTAGAGCGTCCGACTCGGATGCGAGAGGTCGCGGGTTCGAACCCCTGACGAGTCATACCAAAGATTTATAAAATTGGTACTCAAAGCTGCCTCGCTTGGCGTTCAGTATTAGGCGGATAGTGTCAGGAATGGTCGGCCTGGTGTCTGGATAATGAGACTGTGTGGGACATCATCCTACATGTCTGCGGCATGATGCCCCAGGGTTAGACAATACTATAAACGGCCACACTGCAGATATCGTAGCGATATGACTGAAAACTTATAAATGCTATGTGAAAAATCCAAATCACACACACACACGAACAGAGTACAACTGTAAAATTTGTATCAATATTTGACACTATACTATACTTATAAACAGCAACTATTTACGATTTTGTTTCATAGTTTTCAATGATTTAGCTGAGTGGCAGCATACACAAAAGTCAGTTACACTTGATAGTGATAAGACAGTATATCATCTTTCGGACTTAATGTCCTTTTACATGAACATATTCTCAAGCCATTTAAAATTTATTTTCATGATTTACTGAAATTAAATACGTATTTCATTACCGTACGAATCTGAAATAAAAATACAAATATTGTATACTGAAGTATAATATATGCAACTTGGGAGTTTTACATTTTTAAGAATACTAAACATCATTTGCGATAACTATATTACTGAAACTGAAATACAACTCTTTGTCAAATACCGAATGTTTGTCTGAAGTAAACGAGCCGCCATGTCACGTTATTCGGTAGGCGGAGCGAGCTATTATCTTGCGTAAGATCAATTATAGGTAACAGTTCGGTAGTAAAGCTGTTATGAGCCATACAGTTCACCTATGTGTACCGAAGTTAGCTGTGTAATCTTATGCGAGCAACCTATTTATTTCTGTTATTGGATATTTGTTGTTCTAGTATGAGGGAAAGTCTTTAAGATTGAACGAAATCACAAATAGAAAAAAAGGGTCTGAGGATAAATCGCTAGAAAGTATGACTGATCCCATCCGTAGAAGCAACCACTCAATCAAAATCAATTAGTATTTTCTGCATTTCTGTTAGAAACAAATACCTTTAGAACTAAAAATACAATTAGGAAAAACTGGTCCGAGGATAAATACATCCAAATAGCTAGATAGTATAATTAATCAAATCTACAGAATTAACAACACGAACAAAGTTAAGAGAGTTTGCTTCATTTATGTAAGAAACAAATACACGAGTACTATTTCTGTATAGAACATTGACCCGAAAATCAATTGCTTGAGAAGAAACTTGATTGCCTCAAGAAAATATGACGAATTGAGAGCGATCATAGCGTTTGTGACAGGGGGTATTTTTATATGAATATGGGATGCACGCATCCTCTGTCTTCATTCATTGCTGTGTAATTTATGTATATGCAAGCAAAATTAAGTATATCGTGTACATACAAAGTGAATATCCTTAATTTAAATGAAGTAGTACCCAGAAACATAAATAAATTTCCTTTATGATGCAATGGTTTGGTCAGTCTCCCAAACACGAAGATATAAGCCTTCATCTAATTGGCTGATAAAATTATCGATTATGGTAATAATATAGCTCAACAGAACATGACCCATGAGCGGTCGCTCTGAGATATTCACGTAGGACAGTGAAGATCAGATTTTAATCAGATGGCCCTAAATCACGTATTGTTCTCTCTACTGTAAACAAGCAATTCGAGTCTGCTTACACGCAGTGATCTAGTGGTGCAAAATGGTACCTAGTTTAGTTTTAACAGTACTGTTAATTGGCTTATACAGCAACTCAAATGTTATAAGTCTACTTGAAATTCAAGCTGACTGATGTTACGCGGTATGTTACGTATCAACGAGCAATAATGTATTTAATATAGTATAACGCAAGTTAAGGCCACTATGGTTGCAGACAATTTGTCACGCATATTTAACCCTATTGTGTGTGTGTGTGTGTCTGTGTGTGTGTGTGTGATATGGATTTTTAACGTAGCTTTAACAATGTTTCAGTCATTTCGCTACTATGTCTACAGTGTGGCAGTTTATTGTGATGTCTAGCTCTGGGGCATCATGTCGCAGACATGTTCCATCATGTCCCATCCAGTCATATTATCCAGATACCATGCCGACCAGCCCTAACACTAACCTCTTAATGCTGAGCGAAACCACGACCTCGCGCATCAGAGGCGGACGTTCTAACTACTAGGCCACTGGAGCGGTCCAGCCCTATTAAATCATAAGGTATTCATGAGATATAAAATCAGTTCATATTCTTATTGAATTAAATTTGTGTACATTTCTAAACAAGGGTCGTAATTACTGTGTTGATATGGAATTAGAGAATCGCCATTTAATTTTCAAACGAGTGTGGTTGGTGCCGGCCTGATTGCGGAGCAATGGTGGAGTGCTAACATTTGAAAAGAAACCTGGCGCTAAAAGTAGCTAATAAAATACTATTGATCTGAATGTAGTAAACAGCAAATAAGAGATCTAATTTTATGTTTCATTTTTATCCTGGTCAAAAAGAAAATCTCAGGACCTTCTACTCTCAAATAGAGTCGGCATATTATGAAAACATGTCAAAGCTTCTTAAACAGAACAGATTTTTGTTGTGTTAGATTTTCTGACCAAAAAGTTCATAACACTTGTCATACTAAACGCATCACCACTACCACCCTTAAGAGTACAATATGATGGTAAACCCTGTTCAACACAAGAGGAAATGTGTTGATCATGAAAATGTAGGTAAACATGTGTTAGATTTTTAAACGCAAACGAATATTTGCGTTCAACTTCGCCTGGAATTTGATGGCTGTAGAAACTCGAGGATGGCAGTTTCCTTCATTTGCTTTTCCTACCTGTCACATGAATACATCCTCATGTGAGCTATGCAGTAAATTTCGTAATGCAGATTAACTAAATTTAGTTCACTGTTTGGGGGAAAACAAAACAGGAAGATGTGTAACATAGTTCTATGTAGAACATTCCATACGTCAAATAGAGCCACGTAGCAGCTATGATTATTCGATGAAGATAAATTCTCTTTGTCAAAATAGCACCGAATGGTATCCCGTCTTGCAAATTTCATATTCATCATATTGGTGAAGGTCTAGTACGTCTGATTGTATAAATATTAGAATAAATATGTGATGGATACTCAAAACTCACAAACCGTGATTCCAATGTATTTCCTCTCAGGCAGTAGGCAGGTATTTTGCACACGCGTGAGTCGATCAATTTTATCTTCTCAGGGTTAAACACTGAACGCAGATAAACCAGTACGGTATGAAGGTTATGGATATGATCAAATTAATAGTACATGCAATAATAACGCATTGGTTTGATTTCTGTTCATAACCTTAAACTTGTGTTATAATTCTAACTATAGTACCACATTAAAAGTCAACTGACCCCTAAATTGTCAAATCCAGGAGTCACGTTTCGATATCTAGGAGTTAGTGCAGATGGTGGAGACAAGCAGTGTCAGAGTAATGCGGTTCTTTTTCTCCTATGGTAGTAAAATACACATAAATGCCAACAACTTGCAATAATATGTGTTGGCGCACAATTCGCTGCGGCTCGTCTGTGTGGTGCTCATAGAATCATCAAATTACACTTTTTTCAAAGGATATATTGCGATCTGCAAACGAGTTATGCACCAGCATTACCTAGTCTGTAGATTAGTCACATGAAATTACTATACCAGGGAAATGCGGCAGTAAGTCTAGGCGTACTTCAATACAGCAGCAGGGAGGGTGAACTAAGGCCACATTTAGAGAAGTCCATTTGCGAAAATAAAGCTCCCTACGAAAATGAGACACAAGCGTCAATAACACTAAACCGAGGCCTCTAACCGGGTTAGCGTATTTTTGTTATATTTTTCTCTTGGCACGTGTGTGTTAAATTTGTATGGGTCCTCGTTTACCGACTCGACATTCACTATTGGTCGTCACCCTCCCAGCTGCTGTGTGACTTGACAGAGTCAAGGATATAGGTAAAGTAACGGTCCGGTGGTGAAATTAAATCATTATTATTTCAATCGACAGGTCTACCTTGAGCGTTGTGTATCATCATCTCATTTTCTTGTCACTGATCTAATTGCATCAATCACTGCGGTAATCGTCAACAATTTCATCAATGAGGGACCGATAAACATTATTATCCATGATACCGCCTGTAAATAATCTCTGACAAATAGCAGCTGCTTCATTAATGATTTCCGGGAAATTATTCCCGGCTCCTTTTCCACCGATTAAAATTTCTAGTCGATCAACATCAGCAAGGACATTATTGGGGCATGAGGTAATAAGGCCACTTCCCCAGGTGCGTGTAGCACCGGGGATAGAACTTTCATCCTGTCAATCTTCTTCTTCCTCACTTGTTGTTTTATCTGCTTTTTGAATGGTTGCTGTGATTGTTGCTTTAGTGATTGTTGTTTTTGTTGTCGTTGTTTTTGTGATTGTTGTTTTTGCGATTGTTGTAAATATTCAAGATATTCATCTATTCCATTTATCAATGCAATATGCTAATACTCATTTATGTCGACATGGTGTTAAGCTGACGGTGACCAAATTAAGTACGGTAGGTAGCAAAAATCTCTGTCACGTGGTGTTTGTTCAGTACTGGTCTATCAGGACATGGACAAAGACAGTCATGCCGTGGTGTATATATATATCACTGTTCCATAGACCACAATGCTAGCCTTCGGTGAAATAAAGATACCTTATGTCCTACTGAAGCATACATATCACTAACTCTCATATAACGCAATCTTAGGTTGACAGTTTGAGAGAGACATAACGTGTACATTATAGCACTTCAGTGAGATAACTCTGCCCGAACTAAACATATCCCATTTTGAAAAGACAATAATGAAAACGCAAAACATGATATAAAAATAAATGAACTTGAACTTACATGTAACCAAGTGACTCAACTTTTCAAGCCTGACATCGACAAGTCTATCTTGCGCGTTGTGTATGATCATCTCATTTCTGCAAATAATGTTAAAGATTAAATGCGGCATCTGCACTGAAAGGAATGCATCTCTACAGGCATATCAGCTATATGAATGACGCCCTAACTGACACAATGTTTCATCACATGCTCCAACTCAGTCATCTGGTTGGTTCAACATGACAATGTATCTAAATTTAGTTACTAGCTTATTAACATATGTTTGTTGTTATTGTTGTTTGTTGTTCGTTTGTCGTGTCGACGAAGACCACTCTTGTCATCCGTGGGTTGGAGGGGCTGGTTCTGTTCTGTGCGTGCGCAGGTGGCTGATGAGGCCAATCCATTCACGGAAGGTTCGGTTGCAGAACGGACAAGGGATGAGTGGGACATCTCCAGGATGGTTGATGGCACGTGCTTTTCTGGCTTGCCTCTTCAGTTCTGCAGCTGCTGTCCTGCTAGATTCGTACAATTTGGAGCCTTTGTGCACGTAGGAACGCCAAGTGACTCGATCGCTGGCTGTTTGCTCCCATGAATCAGGGTTTATGTTAAACGCTTTCAATGCAGCTTTCAGATTGTCTTTGAAGCGTTTCTTCTGACCGCCGTGGGATCGCTGTCCTTGCTGTAGCTCGCCATAGAAGAGTCTCTTAGGCAGCCGGTGGTCTGGCATGCGTGCAACATGTCCCGCCCAGCGTAGCTGGGACTGCATCAGGATGGCGTGGATGCTGGGAAAACCTGTTTGGGCGAGTACCTTTGTGTCTGGAACCTTGTCCTGCCACTTGATGTTGATGATTTTCCTGAGACTTGTGGTGTGAAAGTGGCTCAGATTCCTGGCATGGCGTTAATACACCGTCCACGTTTCGCGTGTGTAATGTGGGGAGCACAACTGCCCTGTAGACCTTTAGTTTGGTCATGATGCTGATGCCTCTTCTATTCCAGACGTTGGGATACAGTCTGCCAAAGGTTGCGCTGACTCTGGCAATGCGGAGGTTCACCTTGTCGTCAATGTTGACGCTCTGTGATAGTGTGCTGCCAAGGTAGGTGAAGCGGTTCACAACGTTGAGTTTTTGGCTGTTGACGATGATGTTGGGCTCAACATAGGGCTTTCCCGGAGCCGGCTGATGCAGTACTTCAGTCTTCTTAGTACTGATGGTGAGACCAAAGCTTGTGCAGGAGCTGGAGAACTTGCCAACGCTGCCTTGCAGGTCGGCTTCTGAGCCAGCATTGAGGGCGCAGTCATCAGTAAATAAGAACTCCCTGATGGTGTCTGTCATAACCTTGGTTTTTGCTTGAAGCCTCCTGGGGTTGAACAGTTTTCCATCTGTATGGTACCTGATGCCGACTCCAACATCTCCGTCTCTGAAAGCATTAGTCAGCACGGCGGAGAACAATAGACTGAACAGTGTCGGTCCCAGAACACAACCCTGCTTGACGCCATTGGTTACTGGGAATGGCTCAGATGTCTCTTCATTTTCCTGGACTTGTGCCTGCATGCCGTCGTGGAAATGCTGCACGATGGATATAAATATTTTCGGACACCCGAAAAAAAAAAAAAAAAAAAATGATATCCATATTAACATATATTGGCTGCAATGACATCATGTCTGGGTAGAGAAACATATTAGACAAAGAGGGGCCCAGCAAGGGGCCAGAGGAGGATGTACTGTGTGTTACTTATACTACATTTAATCAATTAAATTAAAATTTAAATAATACAAAATGCATAGGTTCAATATAAACATTATTGCAAATATAAATAATCTTTGTGCAGAATGTACCAATTACAGCTAGCTTTGTTGTTTATTGCTGAATATAATGTTCTCCAAAAGGACATGTGACATAATAATGGGTTCAAAAGAGAAAACAACAATGAAGAATACAATTGAGAAGAGAATGTCTGATCGCCTTTCTTTAGAAAAATATATGGAGGCAGTTCCCCATAGTTCCCAAGACAATCCCAAGGCATCTGTACAACTACAACCACCATAACTTCAGGTGAAGCAGGGCGAATTCTCATCTTAAATGAAAGGTTAAATAATTTAGATCATATAGATGCATGTCAAGTATTTTGGTCCAGCACATGAAATTAAAAATAATTACCGTATGTTAGGCACAAATTGAAACAAAATACAAAAGCCTTTGTCAGTTTTAAATAGTTTTATACTCTGCAGTCAGAAATATTTATGTTAGTTGTTCTTACATTTTCATCAAGACTGACAGCCAGTATCATATCTGACACTAGATCATCATATTTGTTTATAACCAAGCGATGAAGTTGTGCGTTTTACTTCTTAAAATGGCATGGATGGTGATAACTCACCGAGTTACTTAAGCGATCTATTTCTTCTCTAATTTTACACCTGAAGCATGGACGCATGCAATTCATTTCTGCTAAAACGAATCAAATTCCGTGTACATTGCATGTATGATGGAGAAAATCCGGTAGATTATATAAATATATGAGAGTAATTAGACCATTGTTATATGTTCTCAAATCTAGCAAAACGCTCTCCTGATAAAGAACAATATTTTAGTATGCTGCTAGTGTTATGATTTTTTTATGATTTTTTAAATAAAGCCTTCTCTACCGATCGAAGTTATTGACAGTGTAGCAAAGACAATTCTTGTTGACAACACCATGCCATTTAAAGAGAAACTGCTGTTTAAGTATACAAAACACTTCTTGAGAAATTCAATATTTAAATGGCATTTAATAATTGAAGTATTTCAGGAGTGATATATTCCACAAATATTTAAGTGTATTTAATTTACACTGGTTTTGTATTTATTTTTCCTATCGATCTATTTCTCCAACCAGTCTGGCTTGTTTATTTTTCCAAAATGCAACTCTGACTGACTAACAAGTCACCTCTTACAAACAGACTTGCAAAATAGATCTTGACTTATTATACAGTCAAGAGAAAGTTTTCATTTTGCAGCAGAGTTGGGTGGGGAATTGTAATGGGGTCATAATATTTAGGAGTATATGCTATGCGCAGTAATCTAGGTAGATGTATAGAATGGTTAGTTGATAGGTATTGGCAAGCGTTTAATAAACTTTGGTACATTCTGTTTTGAAACATCAGTAGATTGTATGCTATCAGATTGCTAATGGAAAAGGAAACTACGCATTTTATAGCTGGATGTCAGATACATATGTGTCAAATTCAGGAACGTGTGACTTACCAACTGTTCCTATCGTATATATAAGGACTGGCCAGAATGATTGAATGTAATCGTAACTATGAAAGTGAGTAAGCAGTGAATTATGTGTCATATATAAGTGAAAAGGTAACTAACGGGAGTATACATTAAAAATACTTATTCTGAATAATATTGAAATACAAAATAGTACCCTCTATTCTCTGAAGTTATGCTGTATGTCGGTCTAATCATGTTTCTCTCGTTTATCTTGGGTAGAAATCACGTTTCCTTTGATGCAAATTTCATTGCAGGATAGACGACACACTCCATTGTAGCAGGTCATCGAAAAAAGATGCGTAGGTATGATATTCTGACAATGACGACTTGGTAAAAGAACCATGCTCCATCTGTTTATCTTGCTCTCCAAAACATATCCATTATGTGCACAAGATTGTGTTTCACCAAACCTCTCCTCTTAAATTCGAGTTGGTGTATGAAAACACACTGACTGTGCACATACTATAGAAAAATCTGCCAAAAGCTATTTAAGTACCTACATAAAGTCACTAAGAAGTTGTTTTTCAACTTACACAACTCTATGTTCGCACGACTTCCATGAGCAGGTTAAAAATGAAACCAATTTGCACACTAATTAGCATTTATTTTCAAGCTGCTAAGTGGTATATGTTAATGATTCTTATTGTAGATCAATGGCGTATATTAACAATTACATTATTATTATTATTATTATTATTATTATTATTATTATTATTATTATTTCAATCTGGCAAGATAATTAGCTCATTTGGAATAGTGTCATGCCCTGATCGGAAATTTTCTGTATAAGACTTAAACCTAAAGATTTTTATTTGAATAAAGAAAGACACATTTTCATGCTGATTAGTTAAAAGTGAACTTGATAGCAACTGTAATGGATGAGGAATTTGACATAAGAATTTCATCCTCGTTAACCAGTGTATTGGTTTTCAAACGCTTCTGATGTCAATTTAAATTTACCTTGGAAACTGAGGCACGCTAACACCAATGCCAGGTGAGTTTCTTATATTATTCACCGTCTTTCAAGACATCATATACGGGATTGTTACTACATACATATATATATATATATATATATATATATATATATATATATATATATATTGATAATCTTCAATTTAATTTAAGTCAATGTTATCTCTTTATTGTTGACCGCAAATGAGTTCAGCTTTAACTCTCAAGAAATGGTTCCACCTTTTAAATACATTCAACACTTTATTTGCTAAACTGCATTGCACTATATCATAATCAGTCCTATGATGAAACCTCTTACAGATATGACTTTCCAAAATCGCTGATTACCGGTCAATCATCCCAAATGCACACAAGCCATGCAGTGGCGCACTAAAACTTCTCTTAAACATCCGTGCTGGAATCCTGTCAAATGAGGGACACGTGGTGAAGTTCCAAGCGAAGCTTAAGTGGTTCATTGTGAACTTTACTACGCAAGGTCCTTTATCCATAGAAAGCTAGACACCACCAATAACCTCATAAGCGTGGTTTCACAGAGACACCTATTTGATCTTAAACCGCGAAGACACTGAGTTAATCAGTGATGAAATCGACAAAGTTATTGTATCGATTTTCATACGTATTGATAAATACGCCTTAACATATTAGCACATGTTAGGTTCTCTTTGTACAAGCCTCTCCGTGTATAGAGTTCTATTCCAACAACAATGTATATCTCATGGCAAACAGTGATAAAGTTGAAAAACAGTGACAACTGGTGTTTCGAATGTAACATCGTGTCTGAGCTCGGCCTCAAAAATAAAAACAGCATCTAAAGAATTTTCCAGAATCGTTTACATGCACAGCAAGCACAAGACGAAGAAACGTATCTATGTCGACGCTACACGTATGGATTTTAGAGCTTCTTGACGACTATGACTTTTCCTGCAGAGGACTGAGCGAGAATATGAAGCTTCTGTATGTATTTTAAGCGGACTTTAAAGTACCCGTGAGAACCGATGGTGCAATGGTCGTGGGTGGAATTTCAATTTCCGCGAGAATAGAAAGTTCCTACGATTTATAAACGCCCGCGTTTCAATTAAATGCAACCAAAGTTGCCGAACAAGTGTCATGCAGGTTTCGCTATATTGATGCAAGATGCGACGGAGCCGACTATCACGGCAAAACCTCTACTCAGATGTTTATGCAAGCTCTTGAGGCTGAAGCGAAGTGAACGTGGGAACAACATTCATCGCCCTTAGACATGATCATGACCCATGAGCTTTACACCGTGGATCATTATTGGATCTGTGACGGAACTGTCAGCTCCATCGATTAAAACTGCACGATCGCTGTCGCGTCTCTGGTGCGTACAGATGAGCTGCACACCTCGCTTGTAGTCTGCAGTTGCGAAAAACAAAATTCCGGTTGTGCTTCATAATGTGCGCGTGCATGATGGTCCCTTGATCATAGAATGTATAACATGGGAATCAAATGTAACAGTTTATCATTCTTATAATAATGGGTCACCTTCAGTTCGCTGATTTGTTGCAGTTTCTTAATTCTAGCCTTGACAACCTCTTCAACAACATTGTAGCAGGTGGTGACGACCGCTTCATGCCTTCATATGTCGGCTCTGAAAAGTAAACGTTCAAACTGCTTATCGAAGTGGAAGCTATCCTAAAAGTAAATATATGAGCGACTGGTAAAAGGTTTCTGAAACTCAGCACCACTTAAGGCTTCATATGCCCACGAAGGCTACGTGCATTGGGTTCTCTCTCTGACTACCGAAACCGGTACTTGCGTACAAATGCTTCTCTGCTCACATATATCTTTAAACCTTTTCGCGATACAGCATTCGGCGTGCACATGCTCGATCCCGCGCATTACATCTCGTCAATTACAGGCGGAGTTGTCGAAAAGCGAGATCTCGTTGAACTGCCGACGACATCGATCAACATTACTTCATTAAACGTGATATCCGTGGAGGGATTAGTAAGGCAAGTCACTGTTAAGGATAACAACGACTTCATGTAAGTCTACATGGAATAACCAGCGGGGCTTCACCTCACCCACGATGATTATGCACTGGCCACCGAAGCGCTGTCGGTGCCGCGTGAGCGGTTGTCCCAGTACAAGTGTGCACTTGTGGATGCCAATAAAAAATTCCATGGGGGCAAGGTCGTCGAATGCACCAATCTGTTCCCGAATCTGCGCCGGATGATCAATTATGTCCTCCTAGTATGAAACCTGCAAATATATCCTTGGTTGGGGCTTTATGTGTCGAGAATCTGTCGGGTGCTATGGTTCTGCCAGCGCGAGTGGATAGTGGCTGACATTCAGATGAAATCGGAACTGGGAACGGTTGCTGCAAACAAATTTGTAAGGATCTTCTTCAAGCTGATAAACAACTCCGTGTTCGGGAGAAAATGAAAAATTGCTCAAAAAAGAATTGGCGTCGAACTTGTCTGGAAATGTTCGGTTAAATGAGAGGAAGACGAAAACAAATGGGTAGAGAGGAAAGATTTCTTAGAATTACACTTGACACATCATGTACAACGCTGATGGACCTTTCAATTTCCTCAACATGAATTGATACACCTAACAAAATGTAATAGAGACTTGTCTTATTTTCCAATTTTATTAATTATTCTTTGTAAGTAAAAACACAATTTTTGTTAGATGTTTTTCATCATTTTTGCCGGTAATATTATTACAGTATGTTAAATATATATCATTGACTGCCCTGAATCCATATTGAACAGGCAATAAATAGATATGTGGTTCATCTTTTTGTTATTATATGAGAGAGAGAGAGAGAGAGAGAGAGAGAGAGAGAGAGAGAGAGAGAGATGGATCAGGCTACAAGTTATATTCTACTTTGAGACGGCCACCACGAACTCATTACACAACAGTTTGAATGGTTTCTCTATTAACCAAAATCTGCATATGAAACTGCTCTACATCTAGCAGAATAAATAACTATGCATTAGAATTATTTCACCCCATCGGCGACAGCAGTTGATTGATGTTTCTTATCAAAGAAAATAATGTTAAATTGTCAACACACACTCTCGTGAAGCCTATCTGCCATCCGCGCCTTCGATTACCATTTTGATTCATCACGTATACATATTATGCATAGTCAAGCTCTAATGTTACACGAGGAAATCCCTACATACGGCAATGTCTGACCATCTTGAAATGCAATGTTTATCCTTTTCACGTTGAACACAAGCTTAATGTCACATTCAAGCTGAAAGAAAACAAATGCAACGTAAATCATTTTGAACATACTTATAGAGTTTCTTTAAAACATTTGTAAAATTGTAACAATGGGACATTAATCATAACATAGGACAGAATTTAAACTATTGATTTTCTTTATTGTTTGTTCAAAATTGTTTGTTGAGATATCTGATTAAGTACTGTAAATTTCATTAAACAAAACAACACCATATGCCCAATGGGGCTGTTTCTTAACTCCCCAGTTTCTTAACTCCCCAACATGACTGTGAATTTTATGGAGGGCCAGCGCTGTAAGGCTATATAGTGCCACTATTCGATATAAACATGACCTTATTAAGAATGACAATGATCATTGAGATTAAATGAATATAATATGGAATATTAGCATAAATGAAGAAACAAAACAGTTGAAAATTTACATAAAGATGCGAATTAAACTATTTATTAAAAAAAAGGAAAAGCACCAACAATAGATAACTTCGTGTCTTTTAGTTTACTTAAAATATGTAATAGCTTTTCTTGTATATATATATATATATATATATATATATATATATATATATAGTAGCAGGTATATATATATATATATATATGTGTGTGTGTGTGTGTGTGTGTGTGTGTGTGTGTGTGTGTGTGTGTGTGTGTGTGTGTGTGTGTACTTGTTTAAGGAAGTGGAAAAATGCTCAGGTACATACTAAATTTAATAGAAGGATCAACAGGAACCTTAAAGAAAAACAAACTCAAATTATAAAAGAATTGAAAGAGTTGTCATTACGTGTGGTTTCTTATAACTATGTAGAGGGAGCATTCTACAGATATGAACTTCCGAAAGAGTGACAGGTGTCAGGTGAAGTTGTTTGGATTTGCAACATGCATAATGGAGAGAAGACAGATCTCTATGTTACTTTCATGTACTTGGGCTGAAATTTCTTTATATATTGTACTTGTGGAAACTTTAAATTATCTAAGCACACAGCTAACCAAAATAACTGCTCCCATGTGTTCAAAAACCAGCCTGAATCAGTCTAAAGTACACTATCTTCAGCAGTTATTAAAACACGGAAAATTAATTTTGTCAGACTAGTCAATACCAGCGTCTGAAAGTGTAGTGAATCACTTACCAAATATTTAAAATGTAAAAACGTTTTCTGCTCTCTTTTACAGTATGCCTCTGAAGACCGAGAAGTGAAAATGAGCAAGCGGATCTAGCAGTTTTTTGATAGATGAAGTAACACCAAGCTCTATACTCTATAACCCATACTTCAACAATCAATCATATACCTAAAAAAGGAAACTGAAGGTTCTTTAAACACATTTAAGATATATAAGGTCTGTTTTAAATAGTATAATCAGCGAGGAAAGCAAGGGAAATAACCTTTAAAACTCTAACCCTATGCAAAATACTGAACTGTTGAGAGCCACCAAAGTGAATAATGCAAGATGTTTCAGAAATGTGTATAACTGCCTTTAAAAGCTACATATTCTAGAGCTTGAATTTTGTTCACACGGAATAAATACAGAATAAATGAATATATTATTCATGTTACTTTATTAGGCAAACGCTTGCGTTAATGCCTAATTTTAAGTTATCGCCGTTTAAAATTGATCAAAGTTTAATTTTTATATGCCGTTTTTTAATGAAGATTCAAAGCTATAATCTGGCTTATGTTGATATGTTTTTCAGCAATAAAAATGGAAAGCAAACTATAATGCGTGCAAATTGTGGCGGTGCATAAACTAACCCTATCACCCTTTACAGAGATGGAAGATTCATTGCTACCAGACAGTAACCTAGTGCACTTTGCTTCTGTTTGCCAATGAAAAGTTTGTTTTCATCACTTGACATTGTCGGTTTAACTTCAGAAATGCATGGATATTAATTAATTAATTATTAATTAATTCCATTCAAATCTGGACACAATAAATTTTTTAATCTAATTATCATCCTATTCTGTGATTCCTGTTGACAAACAAATGCATAAAAAGATGAATGTTCATTTTGTAAAGGACTAAAATATACATATTAGATTAGTAAATGATGAAAATCATGGCATACATCACTATAATGTACTATGATTGTATAAAAAGATGCAAATGATGCATGTGAATATGTAAAAGTCTTTCGCCTATCAGGTCTTGTAAGTCCTAAACGCATGTACATATATAGAAATCTTTCACCTATCAGGTCCCGTAAAGTCCTAAATGCGTGTGCATAAAAAAAGTCTTTCACCTATCAGGTCCCGTAAATCCTAAACGCATGTGCATATACAGGATACAATACTCAGTTGTTTGATTTGTTAGCTTGTTTGAACTCTGCCAAAAACCATAGTCTGATGAAATATGAATGACAAAACAATGCAGCAATCTGAAAAATGATTGACACAACAATGCAGCAACTCGTTTGACTTGGTGAAAGGATAGTGTAATATAGTGTAATATCACATTAGAAATTATTGTCAGTCATTTTAGGGAATATTGTGAGGTAATACAATTTACATAATCTTAAGGGAACAAAAGTGGAAATGCTGTATAGCGTTATCCATGTCCGTTCAGCAATCACATTAACTTTTGCATTTAAAGCAGTTTGTCAGAAACCACAAGCCTTGAAAGCATATTACTGAATGCAACACCATTTTAATTACAATTTCCCGCCAGATTTTGCGTGTAACGCGCTGTAAAGGGCCAATATATTTAAGGATTTTAATCACGCGTTCTGCCCAGCCAATCGTAATGTTTTTGCACCAGCTGCGCGCTGAGGAATTCTCTCTGCTAGTGGCTTTGGAGTCAGTTGAGTCAATTTTCTTCTTGGGTGTCGACGTGTTGTCTTTTGCTGGGAATTTTTTTCTTTGTTGTTGTCGGTTCACGTTGTTAGACCTTCCTCGTTTTCTGGAATTTTTATCCAGACGGGTCATCCTTAAAGTTAAGTATTTACTTATATTAACTTGTTTCCATTCCACAAATTCTGCTCACCTATCTTTTGTTATACATTACGTCTCACTCGTACTGGATCATTCCATCTGTGAAAGATTGCAGCGTCATTTGAAATCAGAAATAGACGATTGATTGCGCCCCGATTTTAATATTCGTCCCTATCCTAGAATTTATATGCATGGGTTTGGGGGCGGGACTCTCGACTAAATTACCAGGCTCGATCTCTCTGTCGAACGCAAAATCAAATCAGAGAACCATAAATCTATATGTAGATATATATCCAATCGTCTCTTGCATAAATTCATTTCATCAACATTTGTGTCTAAGAATGCTTTGTCCGGCTTTTTTCCTTGTTACACTGTTAAATTCTTTCGAACAGGATTTGTAAGCGACTCCATGTTTGTTTTCTTTCAGTTGGTTCCGTACCACTAGCTTGTGTTTTCCAGCTGGTTCCGTACCACTTGGTTGTGTGTTAGCCAGCTGCTTCCGTACTACTGGATTATATGTTAACCTTCTGTTTCCATCTGATTTCTTACCAATGGAATTTATGATTACCTGTTTATTCCGTATCACTGGCCTGTGTGTTTACCAGTTGGTTCCGTACCACTGGACTGTGCATTTCCTACTTTGTTCCGTGCTACTGGACTTTGTGTTTACCAGCTGGTTCCGTACCACTGGATTTTAAGAATACCAGTTGATTCCGTATCATTGGCCTGTGTGTTTACCAGTTGGTTCTGTACCGCTGGATTTTATGATTATCAGTTGATTCCGTATCACTGGCCTGTGTGTTTGCCAGTTGGTTCCGTACCGCTGGATTTTATGATTACCAGTTGATTCCCTAACACTGGCCTGTGTGTTTACCAGCTGGTTCCGTACCGCTGGATTTTATGATTACCAGTTGACTCCGTATCACTGGTCTGTGTGTTTACCAGTTGGTTCCGTACCACTGGATTTTATGATTACCAGTTGATTCCGTATCACTGGCCTGTGTGTTTACCAGTTGGTTCCTTACCGCTGGTTTTATGATTACCGATTGATTCCGTATGACTGGATTGTGTGTTTACCAGATGGTTCCGTACCACTGGATTTTATGATTACCAGTTGATTCTGTATCACTGGCCTGTGTGCTTACCAGTTGGTTCCGTACCGCTGGTTTTTATGATTACCGGTTGATTCCGTATGACTGGATTGTGTGTTTACCAGTTGGTTCCGTACCACTGGATTTTATGATTACCAGTTGATTCCGTATCACTGGCCTGTGTGTTTACCAGTTGTTTCCGTACATTTTACGTTTGCATCGAGTTTCATGCTTGGCGTACTTGGGTTCTGCACCTCACTACTTGACGCTTGATTAGTCATTTATGCTTTCTGCTTCCATCACTTCGTTCCATGCCAATGGGATATGTGTTGCTCAAATCGTTTGGGCTCACTGACCTGTTGTAATTGTCAGTTGGTACTGGTTTTATGCTGAATTCCGCACCCCAAAACAATGACCCATAATTTTTTTAATGGTCAAGTTTTGTTCTATTTTAATTTTCTTCCTTACTATAACGAGTTCATGCCTCATCTCACTACAGTGAACAGTGATGTTCATAATATTACAATAAGAGTTATACATTTGCAACGATTGCTACATAGTAATACACTGACATTGATGTAATTATTACTTTGTATGGCATTCCTTACAGAAAATGCCCCCTACAAAGAACACTGCGGCGGCGTCTCAAATGGCAACGAATACAGCTAGACCATTAACGTCCAAAATCCAAGAGGCGGTGAAGAGGCCCAGAAAGAAGGTACCATTGTCAATACCAACTGCCGCCAACCCTCAACCTGGAACATCCAGCGAAGGGGCTTGGATGGACCCACGTCTTCTTAATATTATAACCCAAGAGGTCTCCGACAGGCTCACCACCCAAGTGACAGGAGATCTATAGCAAATTAGATTAGCTGGTAGCTATGCTGAGTCCGTCCAAGGAAAATTGTCCACAAACCGGGTTTCAACAGACAACACACCAGCAGCACCCATGGTCTCCCCGCCATTGTGGAAACCACGGCTTCTGTTACATGTACAGTTGTGGATACAGGTAACGTTGTCCAAATTGTTTGTGCCTCCGGGGCGCTTTCACAATCACAATTTGTAAGCTTGTGGGTCACATTATTCACTCTAATCCCTGATAAAGTTAAGGCAAACATATAGGCGGGCTCATATATTGATTTTTCTACTCTCCTGAATAACTCGCGGGTTTCAAATTTTAGTTAAATACGTACAGTACTGGTCCTAAACTTAGCATTGTCCCAAAATTAGGAACGTCCAACTCACACTAGGACAGAGGATTCTCGCTTAGAGCATGTTCACTAGTGTCCTGTGTGAAAATTATCTCCTGGTTAGTACCTCTCTTCCCCAGGACATGAAAACTGTCCTTAAACTTGAGAGACGAGCTGATTGGAGGTACTATGATGAAAACTTTAGAGAATTGGTTGTAAAGGGGAAAGCTAAATGGATTAAAACGCATCTAAAACTCTACATGAAGGTTGTGCTAGAGTCGGGTCATAACAGCTACATACAAAACAATCCCTTACAGATTACAAACATAAAGTGTCCGAATGGTGTTTGATTTAGTTACCACAAAAGCGGTCGCTGTTCGCGTGGATTTTCATGCAATTTTCATAACAAGTGCTTCAATTGTTTAGGGAGACACTCATTCATTCGCTGTCCCAAACCAACTTCTCAGCCCTTTAAGGTACTTCCACAATACAGCCAGCAACCTCTGCGACCTAACAACCAGCTTTTTTATTTTCAACGTTCCAAACAACCCCGAAACACTAACCCGAACAAGAATCCTGTCGGCAAATAGTACTGATCCTTTGCCTACCCAGGTCAGAATTGACAGCTTGCAATATTAGCTCCTCGATTTCGATCCTGTCATAAAGGAACACCTACTTTTAGATTTCGAAAAGGTTTCGATGTGGGGTTTAAGGGGACATTGCAAACACACGTATGTAATAATCTGAAATCAGCTCAAACTAATGCCCAAATTACTGAAGAAACGATACGGAAAAATTGTCATCGGGTCTCTTTGCGGGGCCTTTTTGTACAAAACCATTTCCCAATTTACACACATCGCCCCTGGGTCTAGTAGGAAAGAAAATTCCTGGGTCTTTCAGACTAAATCATTACCTTTCCTTCACACCGGGCGATTCGTTTAACGATGGAATTCCAACTCAACAATCGGCAGTACATTACGAAGGCATTGATAATGGCATCACATATATAAAACATCTGGGTAAGGGGTGTTTATGGCAAAAACAGACATATCAAATGCTTTCCGCATTCTTCCTATTTGTCCCATGCAATATCATTGTTTGGGATTTTTGTGGCGGAACAGATACTATTTTGACAAATGCTTACCAATGGGTTGTAGTTCCAGTTGCCACATATTTGAGACCTTTAACAGTTCTCTTCAGTGGATAGCGAACACAGTTATATATAACCCACACGACACATATGTTTGACGATGTTTTGAAACTAGATGCAACTCGTGTCCAATGCCAGCATAAGCTTGATCGCTTCCTGACTGTATGTGCCGACATCGGCGTTCCTATGGCTGCTGATAAAACATTTTCCCCGTCAACAACCATTACGTACCTCGGATACGAATTGGATTCCATGAGAATGGAAGTTCGCCTTCCCACGGAAAACTAGAAAAATGTAATAAACTCATACATTTATATCTGGCTCGAATAAAATTACTCTCAGGGTGTTGCAATCCATCATAGGTAATATTAACTTTGTTTGTGCAGTAGTTTCTTAGGCGACTCATCAACTTGACAATTGGCATCTCAAATCCACATCACCACGTTAGACTAACAAAAGAGGTTAAAGAAGATTTAAGAGCCTAGCAAAACTTTTTAATCGGTGTTAATGGTAAATCTTTATTCTTACCTGACATTTGGATTTCTTCCGACACGTTGGACTTGTACACATATGCTTTTGCGTCAGTCGGATACGGTGCGATCCTAGGCACACACTATTTCTATGGCATTTGGGATCAGACATGGGCATATCAAAATATAACTCCTAGAATCATACCCCATCGTTCTGGCAGTTGAAATCTGGGGAGAACACTTATCTAATAAATGTATGTATTTCCACACTGACAAGCAAGCCTTAGTTGAAATCATAAATAAGAAAGCCTCTAAGGATACAAAAATCATATATTTCATTCGCAAATTTGTACTCTCTTGTCTTAAATTAAGTATCTTGTTCAGGGCAAAACATATACCTGGTATAAGTAACAAGCTCGCCGTTGCCCTTTCTCGCCAACAGGTTTCGAGTTTCCATTCCATGGCTCCCCATACGGACTCACACCATCATAGCATTCCGCTTCATCCAACCTTACCCAGCTAGAGAATACGCTTGGCCATTGGCTTAAAAACATCCTACACCCAGCTACACAAACCTCATATAAACAGGCGTGGACGCTACATAAAGAGTTCACATCGGACACCTTGACTGAGTTGTCTCGCCTAGTTTCAATAACCAATTTGGCCCTTTTCATAGCGCACTTAATCAACAAGGAATATGCGGCACGTCCGATATCCATTTTTGTTTCTGCAGTTGAATATGTGCACAAACATGACGGCTTCACAGACCCTACTTCCTCATTTCTTATTCAAAAACTTATTCAAACTATTCACAAAAGTAAATCTCATGATGTTCGTTTGGCAATTGACAAAGTTACACTGGATAGACTTACAGTTTCTATGAAGCATGCCATCTCAGACCATTTCAGGCGTACCATGTATTCGGCCATGTTTATATTGGCTTTCCATGCCTTAGAATAGGAGAGATTACAGTGCAAACAACTGCACATCAGAATGACAATTTGATACAATTATCTCAAGTCACTTTTTTCCACAAGCGTCTTACAATCACTCTTCGACATTTCAAACACGGCTAGGGACAACCATATATATTACATGTTGCTGCTCAACAAAATCCTGCGGACATGTCCGATAGCTCATTTACAAGCATGCCTAACCCTCAGTGGTAATACTCTAGGACCGCTTTTCATGAACCAAAATGGGCAACCAGTTTTCAGAGTAGAATTTAGTACAGAGCTCAGAAGAGTGCTTTGCTTTTGTGGATTTAACTCGAACCATTTTAAGTCCTATAGTTTCAGAATTGGGCCCGCCACTGAGGCGGCCAGACAAGGTTTCAGTGACAACCAAATAAGGGATTTAGGCTGCTGCAGATCAGATGCATATAAGAAATACCTAGAGTTATGTGAAAGGGTCTCAGCTTCGTAACACTTCAATCACGTTTTCTGTGATCGCCATTCTGCTTTGTGTGCTACTTTCTCTTTCAGGTCTCGTGGGTTCACAGACCTAGACTCCTGGGCATCGACCGTGCTTTGCAGGGATATCATTCACTCGACCCGGACTAATCTGTGTATATCTGCCTATTAGACCGCCAGGAGCTTATGAGGGTACTTTAACAGCTCCGGAAGACCAACAACGCATTCAGGAAGTGCGCGCATACATTTTAAAGTTTCTTCCCAATCATCCGTACATGCTGGATATATCCAATTACCGGGGAGTACGAGGATGCTGTACTACCCAAACGCTACAGAATTCAGCGGTTTAATTTTGATCAACATTGATATTTTCTTTTATTTCATGCTGGTCATTTTTGTTCTTTGCACCTCCCGCCTTTTTGTGGCTGCCAGAAATGCAGCAAGCTCTATTTGCTGTGTTTCTGTTCATGGCATTTTCAGCCTCAAAAACTTTCTGTATTATACGCTATGTCTCATTGTTTAGTTTCTTAGCACGTTTACTCTATAGACTTTGTCCAAATAGTTATGTTATGCTGTAAATACATAGCAAATTGTTGGTTGACTAATATCATTTATGTCCAATACAGAGTCACGAAAGTGGCCAGCATCAAATACAACGTTTGTCTTTGTTTTTATTGTGAACCTATATACTGTGACTGTGTAACATTTGCATGACTGACCTAGGGAATTCTGTCTTTTCACTCTCTATCTTCCTTTCGACTCTATCGATGTCGGAAAAAGTAGACTGGTCTATGCACATTTAATTTTACAATCTCATCCAACAAGTTAATAATACAGAACCCTGTATTTTCGTTCACTTTTTACTGACAACACCTTGCACGCCTCTTCTACTGTCTAAGAACACATCACATAAAACGATTTACGCTCGCGTAAGGACATTTATGGGAGGTGTGATTGGGTCTACAATTTCCCGCCAGTTTTGTCGGGTAACGCGCTGTCAAGAGCCAATATATTTAAAGTTTTTACTCACGTGTTCTGCCCAGCCAATCGCAATGCTTTCGCACCGTCCGCGTGCGAAGGGATTCTCTCTGCTAAGGACTTTGGCGTGAGTTAAGCCAATTTCCTTCTGGGGTGCGGACGTGTTTTCTTTCTTGTAGAAATTTTCACCACCTCCACCCCATCATATCTCCCTGTATATAATTGTTATATGCTATCTTGTTGTTTATATGTTTGTTTTTTTGTTTTTGTTTTTGTTCGTTTTCTCCATTTGTTCGGTTTTTAGGCGGTTGCATCCGCAGTAATCTCTTACAATGTTATTTGGCTTCTACAGTCTCGTTCTTTTATACGCACCTTTACTTCATATATTTTGTTCGAACAGTTATATTGGTGTAATACATATTTTAGGTTGAGTCTGCTCAGTATATAACATTCATGTTTACGTCGGTTGCAGCCTCAAAAAATTTCTGTATTATACGCTATGTCTCATTGTTCAATTTCTTAGCACGTTTACTCTATAGACTTTGTCCAAATAGTTATGTTATGCTGTAAATATACAGCAAATTTTTGGTTGACTAATAACATTTATGTTCAATACAGAGTCACGAAAGTGGCCAGCATCAAACACAACGTTTGTCTTTGTTTTTATTATGTACCTATATACTCTGACCTTGTAACACTTGCACGACTGACCTACGAAATTCTGTCTTTTCACTCTATCTTCCTTTCGACTCTATCGATGTCGGAAAGAGTAGGCTGGTCAATGCACATTTAATTTTACAATCTCATCCAACAAGTTAATAATATAGAACCCTGTTTTCGTTCACTTTCTTTCTGACAACAACTTGCACCCCTCATGTCTAAGAACACATCACATAAAACGATTTACGCTCGCGTAAGGACATTTATGGGAGGCGTGATTGGGTCTACAATTTCCCGCCAGTTTTGTCGGGTAACGCCCTATCAAGGGCCAATATATCTAAAGTTTTTAATCACGTGTTCTGCCCAGCCAATCGAATTGCTTTCGCATCGGCTGCGTGCGGAGGAATTCTCTCTGCTAAGGACTTTGGCCTGAGTTGAGCCAATTTCCTTCTGGGGTGCGGACGTGTTTTCTTTTTCTGTAGAAATTTTTCCCACCTCCACCCCATCATACCTCCCTGTATATAATTGTTTTATGCTATC
>JAECUM010026548.1:0-12886 GCA_016617855.1 Megalonaias nervosa
TATTGTTGAATGAATGGTATTCGAGAAATAACACACTGCATCACCATCTACAGTTGTGATCATGTTACATATAAACTTCTTGTTGGTTTAGATTTAATTTTCATTGGATATACGGCCAGACAAAATTTCTCGACTACGAGCCTTCCCATGACAGCAGAAGTAAGATTTTTCAATGCTTCTGTGAGACCTTGTTTATAATTGTCTCTATATACCATTTTCAGCTCACTGCTCTACAAGACTGAGATAGAGATTGAAGTTTTGCGCGACGGAATGAGACGTCATTGTCTGGACTGAAATGGAAATACAAAATCAAGGTATTTGCCTACCTACCGGTAATAAATTGCAGGGTAGGGTAAGCGAGGAGGCAGGTGGTTCAGCTGACATGGGAAATCAGATCCAGTCTGATCCGTGAGTGTAGGCAGACTGGACATCGTTCGCACCAAAGGGACCTTGGCATGTCCTGTTTTCTTAGTGAAGGCTATCAACTCTGCTCTCAAGATCTGCGGTATCAAACTAATTGTTTTTTAGGGTTGAAACCTAGTTTCTAACCTAAATTTAATGGGACATGAAATCCCGTTACATACACGTGCTTGGATAGTGGTTCTAGATCGTCCGGATCATAAAATACGTTGTTACTGTTAGGGCCTTTAATCTTGACGATATTAAAACAAGCGAAAACAAATAAGGACCAACCCTTTAAATACATTATTATGTTTTTTACCACACACGTTGACTGATCATTAGTTTATAAGAGGCTTGAATAAATGGTTGAATGAATAATAAACATTTTCTGCAGCGATAGCGTATTGACGGAGGTTTCATTGCTGATTACCTTTGTAGTGTTTAAACATCTTATAATGTAGTATATGATCAACAGTCACATCGGGTCATATATGTGTGTGTGTGTGTGTGTGTGTGTGTGTGTGTGTGTGTGTGTGTGTGTGTGTGTAATTATGATTTTTAACGTAGCTTGAAAATTTTTCAGTCATATCGCTACGATGTCTGCAATGTGGCAGTTTATAGTGGTGTCTAGCACTGGGGCATCGTGCCACAGACATGTAGTCTAATGCCCCACCCAGTCACATTATCCTAACACCAGGCCGACCAGTCCTAACATCATCATTTCATCATTTCATCATCATTAATCCCTTAACCCAAGAGGTCGTTGGAGTACCACAGTCGACTTTTCAACCAATTCTCTCCATCTTTCCCTGTTCTCATCTGCCCTTTGGGAATCTCCAAATCCCATGCCTGTCCACTCCTTAATGTTGTTTTCTCACCTCTTTTTCTGTCTGCCTCTTCTTCTGCACATCTCACTGTGCCTTGCAAGATTGTTTTTGCCAGTCCAATTGATCTTGAGACATGACCGTACCACTTCAGTTTGCGCTTTTTTACTGTGGTCAAGAGGATCCGATGGCTCGTTGAATCCTGTTGTGGATTTCTTCGTTGGTTACATGGTCAATGTATGAGATGCCCAAGATCTTGCGGTAGAATCTCATTTCGAGGTTTGAATCTTTCTTTTTGTAGATCTAATGTGAGCATCCATGTTTCACAAGCATACAGTAAGATGGATATGACAATCTAGCGCATCAGCCTTATTTTGGAAGTTAAAGCAATGTTGGTATCTTTCCATATTGCTGCTGTTGTCAGGGCAATCCTGCAAAGTAGTTCTGGTTTGGAGCTTGTGATTCTTTCCAGCTTCGGTCCACTGACCTTTATTTCTGCACTGATGCCATTGGTGTTATTTGTCATGAGTTTGTTTTTTTCGGCGCTAATCTCCATACCGTATGCTGTGGAGGTTGTGTCGAGGCTCTCAACCAAGTCAGCCAGGCCGACCAGTCCTAACACTAGTCTTTGGTATGACCTCCAGAATCCGAGGCAGACGCCCTACCCACTAGGCCACCTGAGCGTTCTGGTCATATACGCAATTTACCAGTATGCATATGATATTCAGAGCAAACGTTGGATTAAACATAGTTGTTAGCCATCTCTCTCTCTCTCTCTCTCTCTCTCTCTCTCTCTCTCTCTCTCTCTCTCTGTACACATATGTACGTGCATACAACAAATCGCCTGTTTTACAGCATAAGAAAGCAGAATCAGAGTAGTTAAGGACTCACGGTGCTAATTCAGTTCCCTTAGTAAACCTATGCAAACACCATGATATTAAACATTCAATAACTTTAAATTTCTGAGTGCTCATGATTAAATCTATATTTATCAGTATAGATAAAACCTGGATGACAGCTTCTGTGTAGAAAAAAAGGAAATGAAACGCAGCATTTTCTGGACCTACATGTGTTTGAAACGTGTGCTTTCAATTCTGTACCAAAGAGTCAGGTGCTAATTTCAGTAATGAGTGTCCCAAACTCAAGACTGTTAAAGACTGAATTTTAATCAAGAAAACAATGTCTCTATTTTTTAAAGTTACAACTAGGATAATCTCTCAAAAGATTCTTTTTTCCACTATATCCCCCCTCCCACTCTCCTTTCCACTCCACTGCAAATATGTTGTTTTTATACATGTTTCATATACAAATATGTGTAATGTGCAGTTTTGTTAGATATTTTCGCAATATATTTTGTCGTGTTCATCGTAGATTGTCGTATGGGCTGGACTCGCCATACAGTGGTATTTTGCAACGATTAACCTCTCTTGTTCGGGAGCAGGATTGGATTTTAATTTGGACCCGCTAGCATAACGGTCCGACAGATGTGTTAACGTTGGGTCAATTGAAGGAAATTACAAAGTAGAGACAACCCAGATAAACAATTTTGGAAATCTTGGGCAATTTGAAATGGTTGATATTAATAAAGGCGGACCAGAGAGAATTAATCTGACTTCGATGGGAGTGTTACAATGTTGGCTGTTAGAGAAAGTTTATCATGATTGGCTAAGCTAAACGAGATGGTGTGTTTCCCAGACGAAATTCTAGGTTTTAAGTAATTTCCTTGAGAAATTCGGCAGTCCAAGTTTTTATGTGGAAGGGTAAGCTGGCTCCTAGATCAGTTAAAGGTATTTTCCTCCTTAAATTATCCAAGGGACAGGTCTGCAAAATTTGAGGGACACGGAAAGACTTCATAGAAAAGGGAGTGATTCTCAGAAAAGCACATGTTCATTGATGTAAGTTTGTAATTATATTTTGAATTTATTCGTTTTAAATTCATACTTCAATTTTCTTGAGTTCAAAAGTTAATCGTGCATTCCTTGTCTCGAATGTTATACGATTCATGTATTGTAAGAATGCCATACAATATTACATTGGTAGGAATGTGTTCGGATTTAATGGTTTGTATGCAATAGAAATCATGTATTGTAGGAATTTCATGCATTACTATGATATGAACTGTGACAATTAATATCTTAAAGGATATGTAGCATGTATGCAATGAAACGATTTTACTCTGTCTATGTCAATGAATTGCTTGTTGGCAAATAATTTAGTTTAGGCGAGACTTGAAGTCCATTAATTCGTTTGTGGAAGTAAGTTGTAAATTCTCTTAACCGAGAGAATTGGCGCGTGTCAACCGACATCGTTAAGCTTGTAATTTACAGCCCACAGTGGGACTTAATAGTTATCAAAGAAGTCTAACTAAGTCATGGCCCCAGCCTGGAATGTGAGTATCCGCTTGAGAGACATTAAATTTATGTTAATAGGATTGTGTACCAGTATCAGGTTGCGAACTGACCAAAGCCTTATTCTATTGAGTCATAATAAGACGATATCTGACATAACAAAAGTGGGAATATTTAGGTTTCGTTCCATTTATTTGAAGGACAAATTAGCTCCATACCTGTGCACATCGTAGTGAGAAAAGACAGCCGAGTTACGGTTGACGACCCAGAAAAGAGAGAGAGAGAGGGGGGGGGATACGGCAACGCTGACTTGTCACCAACAGTAATTCGGAAAGGTCCTGAAGCAATCAGGTTATGCTGACATGCGGGGAATTAGAGTTCGATCAGTCACTCGATTCTGTAAGGAAATTCGTGTTATCGGTATAACAGAGCGGCTAATTGCATTTCGTATAAATGTAGTAATTGTATTTCTAAGAGAAAGCGTATCATTCAAATATCATGTTCAATTTCATTTTGTTTATGTAATTGATTAAATTGTTATATTTTAAAAACAGTGGCTCGTGTTGTTCAATTCTATATCTTTGCTCAGATCTCTGTTACTCCACCCATTAATATCATACTTTATTTTATTGTTTGCTCGATCAAAGCAATAACACCATGGTCAATTATCTCCTAGATAACCATAACCAAAGCACCATAGAGATGGGGGATTATATCACATATCACCCCAAGTTCTAACAATATGTATAAATAATGCAAACGATAACTCTCAACAACTTCTTTGTAAATCAATTTATTACAGTAGCATTAGGTTTTCAAAACTGTTTGTCACGATGCATCTGTATTAAGTATCAAACTTTCATCTGACTAATGAGTATATTTCAATAAACATTATTGCTTCCTTTGAAGGATATTCTACCAGAGACTGTATTGCAAAATATCTTTCGAAAGGGGAAGTTTATAAAAGAAACGGACTTTCTTCTTCGTACATTAGTATTACACTCTTATCCTTATGTCTTTTTTCCAAGCTGTTCAATCAAAAACTGAGAAGAAATTTGACACTAGCAGTAAAATCCCTGACAATTTTGTTGCAGAAGCTCATGTGGACAGTTAACATTAACATTAATTATACGGAAAGATCAATTGTAGCAAATGTGTATGGGATTAAACTGACAAATTCATCAACATTTATTTACATACTTTATCACATCTTGTATCGAAAACTCCAATCATGGTAACCATAATGATGAGGACCATATGTCCCCTATATATGAGGAGCAGATGTCCCCAATAACTTATGCTGGAGAATTCCTGAGATTCCTACATGTATATGCTGTATGTCAAGAATGTATGACCCGTAGGTTGTATCGCAAGGTCGATGACACTGACCATTTGATGAGACTTATCAATAAATGTCAAACCGTATAGAAAGACTTAGTGAAGAAATGAGCAAACGATCAGCTCAGAGGACGTCAAGTCTTAGAGAATGCAAACACATACAAATACACCATTAGCTACACATCGTACTCAAACATCAGCTCTGCCTGATGTCAATACATATGCGCAACTGGTAAGTGGGCAGGCCAGTTCAGTATTAATCAGACCCCATATATGAGATGAGAGAACCCAAAAGAGAATACCATTCCTACAAACAAAACGATTTGCTATGAGATAAGGAGAATTAATTTCAAAGACAAATATCAGGCCAAACAAAAGTATGTTTCTCCAGTCGGCCGTCTGGCCCTGTTTCTCACTGCCGACCCTTTCACTTTTTCTCCCAATGGTAAAGAAAGAAAGAAAAAAAATCACATTAAATGTCTATAATGTTTAAATAATAAGCCGACCTGCCTACTCTAATTTTAAGACCAGTGTAACCGGAAACATTATTTTGGTTGGCTTCATATTGACAGGAGCATTGTGTGTGTGTGTGTGTGTGTGTGTGTGTGTGTATGTGTGTGTGTGTGTGTGTGTGTGTGTGTGTGTGTGTGATTCGGATTGTTAACAATTTTTCAGCCATATCGCTACGATGTCTGCAGTGTGGCAGTTTATAATGTTGTCTAGCACTGGGGCATCATGCCGCAGACCAGTAGCATGATGTCCCATCCAGTCATATTATCCCGACACCAGGGCGACCAGTCCTAACACCAATCTCTCAGTGCTGAGCGCCTAGCGAGGCAGCTGTTAGTACCATTTTTATAAGCCTTTGGTATAACTAGGCCGGGGTTCCAACTCGCAACCTCCCACATCCAAGGCGGACGCTCTAATCACTAGGCCACCGGAGCGGTCGATAGGAGCTTTGTTTAACATGCCATAACTATGATGGTACTGAAGATAACCGTGAAAAAGAACACACAGAGTTAGGTGCAATTGTTCGACTAATTCACAACGAAATCAACTTGTTCAATCTCATAGAAGTCTCAGCTTTTGTGAGCTTTGTAGGTGGGAACAGTGCTACTAATGGAAATAATACTGAGTCTGTGGAGGAAATATTGAATTAAGTTAGCTTACAAAATTCCACCCACCCACGGGAAGCTACTGGCAAGCTTTCTCACATACCCACATTGGCCGATTCGGAGACTTGAACACACCCGGACAGAGGAAAGATGGCAGTGATCGGTAAAGGCGAGCGCTTTAGACCACTGGGACACCCGGGGACTGGACAGTGGATCGTAAGATAGTGTACACTACAATGTCTTTATCACCTAAGATGACTATTTTAACAAACGCTATGGCCAAAAAAAAAAAACATCTTTAATATGAAGGCTATAAAAATATTGTTTGTAATATTGTGAACATTACAGTCACATCACGTTTCAAAGTAATGGTCCAATTATTCACAGCAGCAGTAATGTCAAAAGAGAATATCTCAATAGACATACATAATACAACAGAGGGTGTGACGAAACAACTCAGGCTCCCATTATGAGCTTGACTGAATTTCTAGATGCTGTGTTTTTCTTCGTGGTTTAGGTCATAAAACTAAGATCACTGACCGATAATAGGGGTTCGGCAATGATACCGATAGTAACAAATTTAGTGGCTCTACTACTTTTATGTATATTTAATTTGATTGCTTGCCTGTTTTAGTTTTAAATTGTTTTTATTCCATTACATGTTATTCTAATGTAACATTGTTTACTGGACTTGACCTTGTCCAAAATTAAATTCAATTCTGTTTGACCTGATTGACTTTTTAAAAAATATTTAATTTATGTAAACAACTAATAATAGCTACATTATCTTCTATCGGTATGAGTTCATTGACCAAATTATTATTCAGGTAAACATGTTGATTTGAGTCAGGGTTTTGGAGATTCCAAAGTGAATTTTAAAGGCTATTATGTTTTAAATAAACAAGGCTCATTATATCATGATAGAAAGTTATTTTCTATTAGGTAATGGTTGTTTTAGAAAAAGCTAATTTATGACCTGAGGTCAAATAGAGAACTATATTATCTTCTGACTGTGAAGATTTTACCAGTTGTGCTTTAATATCTAGCACTTTAAGTTGCATTATGTTGTGACCAGTTTGGGCTGAATTTTATTTTCTTCAAATTATTGAATTCAAGTGATTATTTTCTCTGGAAATACAAAAGTGCTCTGATAAAATTCTTGGATAAAGACATTCATTGGAATTTATACTGAATTTATACCTGGAATAATATTTCTGTGATTCAACAAGAGACTGTTGACACATCAGCACGACGCAGGTCATAACAGACACGCCATCGCCTTTAAATTTTGATCTCTTGACTTGAACTGAGTTTCATTCAGGACTTTTTATTACTAGGACTTGTGTCTTTAATTCTTGGATTATTTTTGGATTTAATTCGCAAAACCGTAAGTTCTTTTTCCTCATTTTTTACTTTGTATTCTAGGGAAATAAATGATTTGTTAAATTTTACAAAGCTTGTTGTCTTCACTCTTTTCTGTTACTTATTTTAAGAGCATAGACTCACAACATACTGATGTGACATATCGCTAGGCTCATACGAGATAGTTACTGTCAATGATCAAGGGAGTAACATTTTTGAACCAGTTATATGAACAGATTTAACATCATATCGCACATTTGTCCTACGTTTGTTCTGACCTTATTGGACTGGGATGATATCTAGACTAGAGCCCCATACAGACTGTAGATAGTGTCCATACCAACATAGACATGTTTGCAAAACAGAGAGAAAGTGATTTTGTTGTTTGACTCGTGTATTTATAGATGAATAACTAAATTAATACCCACAACAATAACATGTAAACCTATGAGCTTTATGTGCAAGACAATACAAATGCAACAAATAATTATGTACTTTCCAGTAATGTCATTTCCTTGAATGCAGGGATTTAAAACAAATGTTTAATATTGGGCATATTAGCATATAAGGAATCAGAGGCAGATTAGATCAAGCCAGTACATTTCTATAAAATAATGTATATGTGTAGGGAATTTCTGAAACATTGTTAAAGGAGAATCATTACGATAACGTTTTGTTAGTAAATTATTTTGATTTACCATTCGTAAAAAAGAGTAGGCGACTGGCTATTATTTTATGGGAAAAAAATGTATTGGTGAAATGAAAACGACATGATATTGAACTGAATGAAAGGAACTAGTTTGTTAAAAATTTCCACACAAAATTTCAAAACTGAATGGCTTCAGGCACATGCCACCTTCACTCCATGTAAATGGAAGTATGTATTTCGAATTAGAAATTAAAATATTTCTAAAGGATGACAAGAAATTTTACATTTCTTTAATGTTAACAATGATTTCCTTACTGAACATATCTTAGCTATATTAGACCTTTAGGAATAACCCAGTTATACCGTTCTCTGTACACTAAAAACAAGCAACGCAAGTCGTAAAAGCATGTCCACAAATGAGCTTCTTACAGGTATATGAAAACTGTCATAACTTTTTGTGGACTTAAAACAGATTACATGGGATGATATAGTTATGTTTGAATACGAATATAATATTTTAGTTACATGGATAGACTTGCTTATGAATGTAGTCAGTCAACATGCGCATTTTAAAATGCACAAAATAATATATCATCATCAACCAGGCTGGATTACTCCATAAATATTAGATGTTATTAAAACTGGGATTACTTGAAGGCTTCAAGTAACGAAAAGTATATCGAGAAAGATAGTTAAAAAGAATGATTAAAAAGGCTCAAAAGACAAATTATCCAAAGGTTATTAACGATAATACGAACAACCCTAGTACTCTTTGGCAGCTATACAATAACTTGGGAGGTGGAAAATGCAAGAACAAGACCGATATTCCATCACGGAACGTTATTGGTTTATGCACTGATGACCTTGTAAATATGGTAAATAATGTTATGAATTTTTAGTGTGATTGTGGCCTCTACGCTTAAAGAATATGTTATGTATATTTAATTTAATTGTTAGTTTGTTAGTTTTAGAAAAAAAAATTCATTACATGCTATAATAATATAACATTGTATGCTGACTTGACCTTATCCAAAACTGAGTTCATTTCTGATTGACATGATTGACTTTTTTATTTCATTTTGTGCAAACAACTAATACATAGATAAATTATTCTCTCTGTGCATGGGCTTAGTATCAGGATCATTAATAATAGAAGAAGTAACTATGTCTATTTGGGTCTAAGTTTTGGAATTTCCTGAGTGTAATCCAGGTTATGGTTTTGATTTGTAAACATCATGATCATTCTAGAAAGTTATTTTCCAATAAGTAATGTTTTTTGTTTAAGGAAATGCTAATTGCGACCTGAGGTCAAGTAGAGAACTATTTATATTGTAACTAACAGTCTTGGTCATTAGTGCTTTAAGTTTTAGCAGAGTTAAGTTGTTGTGTCCAGTATTTTTTTTTTTTTTTTTTTAATATTTCGGGCTGGAATCTTTTTCTTCAAATTATTGAATTCAAGTGATTATTTTCTCTGAAAATACAAAAGTGCTCTGATAAAATTCTGGAATTTATACTGAATTCAAACCTGGAATTATATTACTGTGATTCAACAAAAGACTGTTGACACGTCAACACTCTATAAGCCATAACCGACACGTCATCGCCTTCAGTTTTTGGATTTCTTTAGGACTTGCAGTTTTATTCAGGACTTTAAATTATTAGGACTTGTGTCTGTAATTCTAAGATTATTTTGAGATTTATTTAGCAAAACCATAAGTTCTTTTTTTAATTTTCACTTTGTATTTTAGGGAAATAAATATATTTATTAAATTTAACAAAGCTTGTTGTCTTTCACTCTTTTATGTTACTGTTTTTTAAGAGCATACACTCTTAACAAATCTAAATTTGTTCAGAACAATCATAGATTAGGAGAGTTTGTGCTAATGGTTATGAATCGACAATACATGTGAAAGTCCTGAGATAAATTCAACATTTATTCTAAAATGTCTGCAAAACGTTTACAATATTACATCTAAAATACATGGTAAGCTGTTTTCAATATTTTAAGAAGTAGCAACATCTTCTATTTCAGAGATAATGACACTAATAAAGAAACAGTCTGACACTGCTAGATCTCCCTATTTATGGAGAACTGCAACGGTGACTCCACTTCACAAGGCCGGTGAAAAGATAAAGTAACAATTTTCTCCCAGTTTCTATCCTTCCAGTTCTTTCAAATTAATTGAAAGGCATGTGCTTGATTCTTTTATGACTTAACGCATTAACCACACATTTCTCCATGATAACCAAACTAGTTTTAGGCAAAAGCATTCCTGTAAAACGGGACGTATGTCAATGATCGGTACATAGCAGCGGGATTTTGATGAAGGAAAATTAGTCAAAACCTATTGGTTGATTTTAAATAGCATTTGATCATGAAATTTCCCAGAAAAAAGATCTAGTCACGTAGTGTTACGACTCACAAACCTATTTCTTCATATTTAAATGACAGAATTAAAGTGGCTCTAAGAGGACATGCATTTGAAACAAAAAGAATAAAGCATGGTGTGCACCAAGGATCATTTCTCAGGTCACGTTTGTTCCTTCTTTACACAAATGACCTTCCCATAAAGACTGGAGATACAGTATCATCAGCCAGTATACATGTTAATGATATTAATGATACTGATGGGTAGTGACCACGGGTTGCCGAGTGGTCTAAAGAGCTTTTCTTTACCGATCACTGCCATCTCGCCTCTGTCCACGTGGGTTCGAGTCTCAGGCTCAGCAAATGAGGGGACGTGAGAAAGTTTTCCAACAATCCTATGCATTGGTATAACATTGAGTAGTTTACACTGAAAGTAGTTCAGTCTTTTACTATGTTCAAAACTGTAAACGGTTAGTCACCTACTCCGGAGTGTAACTTGTGTGTTCATGAATGTGTGTGAATAAACATGTCCTTAGCGTGAGAGACTGGTAATGATTGATTGTGCTCTGTATGTGTGTACAGACATCTTAGGGGGGCCTCAGTATAGATTGGTTTTATTATATAATTAATTGACCAATCTGATTAAAATCATATCTCCACTCTCCTATGTGAAGATCTGACAGCGACCTCTAAGGGATCTTGTTCCGGTTACCTATGTTTTAACCATAATCGCCAATTTAATCAGCCAATTATATGAAGTCTTATATCTTTGGGTGAACAGTATGGCTGAAGAGCATCAATGTGTGACGAACGATCTGATTCACTTTCAGATTTCTGGAAGCTGCATTTCCACTAACTGATTCCAAGTTCACCAGAACATGACCCCTAAGCGGTCGCATTCAGTTCTTCACGTAGGACAGTGGAAATCTGATTTTAATAAGATCGACTAATTGATTTACTCCAGTGAAATACATTTATGGTTCTCATTATTATTATTATTAATAGTAGTAGTAGTAGTAGTAGTAGTATAAGTGATCCGTTTTCATCAATTTCGAAATCTTGGGTCAAGGGCATTTTGGGTCACGTAATACTTTTCAACATTAGATTTAAATCTCAACCTATTTAAACAAGTGGTCAAAATATTTGAAAAATCAGAGCCGTTCGGACAAGAAAACCCGCCGAAATAAATAGCTGATACGTTAATATCTTTGCTACACCATGTTGTTTTCACAAAATACTGCTTACAGAATCAGAGGCAGCCGAGACATAAAACCACTGTCGCAAAGTTAGAAGCATTCCGTATGCTGTACCGTAGGATTGTTTGTATTAATCGTGATAGCCTACATATTGATCAATTCATGTTTACAGTGTTGTAGCCCATTCATGGCATTACATTTGTTTTTCATTTCGAATAATCTTACTGAGACTGTCCAGCTTAGTACCACAAATTTAATTCACTTAATGCTTTATATTTAAGAAGAGTAATAAGCAGTATGATGCAAAATCTCAAAATATTAATAATTAAAAAATTAAAAATGAATGGTTTTGTGAAAAATAAGGCTTATGGAATTGTTAAGTTAATTATTGAGATGAAACGACCATTGTCCCGACAAATATCTGTAAATATGTCAAGTTATAATTTATTGCATAGTTTCAACGAGATTAAACATACTCCCCATCGCGTGTGAAAACTCTCACTACGAGTTGTTAGTATTATCAATAATGTGTATCTTTACCCACCATTTTTATCTGAGGAATTTAGAAGCGGAAAAAAACGATGATGCACCGCAGGATCTTGATAGTTCGAAGCACATCTAATATTTAATATGTGAACACAAAAGTTCAGCAGCAATATAAAATGGCCCAGACTGACTCCTTCAAATATTTCCAGACCCATAAAAGGCATTTTACTGTCGCAGAATGACGGAATGTTAAAATTTCAGCATTTGGCTAAATCAAGGGTGATAATCCACCATTACGCTCAATTGAAGACTGTGAAAATATGAATCTCAGGCATACACAGCAAGTGACTTCAGAAAGTGAATACTGCAATCAGACTATATCTGTAAAGGAAGTGAATAACACGGAGTGGGTCATATTGTCTCGACGGTTTGTTTTTTTTTATAGGTGTTTTCTTTCATAATAAATTTGCTGATGTTGAAACTTTCTTCTTTATTATCACTCGAAGGATAATCGGATTAGACTTCATACAACACGTTAGTACACGAGCTCTTGTCCTAACAGAGCAGGTATAATTAAATGAATGTTTACAAAAGATCAGTGGGTGGACAGAACGATGCTGTAATGTAGAAGACTCAAAGAAAAACTCAGTGTCGTACTAAGGGTAAATTTAATTTTAATCAGCTATCCCGCCCCGTAGTACCCTACTGAAAAAACCCCACAAATAAATATGTTCCTATTTTGTACTCTCTCTCTCTCTCTCTCTCTCTCTCTCTCTCTCTCTCTCTCTCTCGTGGTTG
>JAECUM010026549.1:0-47009 GCA_016617855.1 Megalonaias nervosa
TTACGTAATGTCTCCATGATGTCTTTGCCAAGAAATCGATTTACAATATACTACATACTATTGAGCATTTGCTTGAAGCAATTGAACACGTGTATGTGAGTCAGCTTCTCCAGAAAACCAGGTTCAGCCATCCGTCAACAGCAGCTCTCTCTCTCTCTCTCTCTCTCTCTCTCTCTCTCTCTCTCTCTCTCTCTCTCTCTCTCTTCTTGTTTGCACAACCCTTCTTTAGTTCGACAAAATACATTTTAGTCTGCTCCACATGTCCTTGCCACACTGAAGCAGTTCCCTAAAGGAGTACAGCAATATTTGCTAGATATCTCCGATAATAATGATATTGGATAAAGACAGAAGCATATTTGGAGATTCCATTATTTATCTTTTCCAAGACAACCTTTAAACACTATCCAAAGGAAAACGTGTTTTGTCTACCTCAAGTAAATAGAGAGATAATAGTGTTTTTAATGTCGAACAAAGCGGAATTACAAAATGCAGAGTTTTGTGAATTACAATCGATACACTATTAATAAAAGACCCACAAAAAGAAAATTTATAAGGGATTACGATATGTGTCTAATTAAGTGAATTTGAAATCGAGATGGAAAAGGAAAACTATCAACAGAAGAATTTTATTCGGTTATACCATCACGAAATGTATGTAATAAAAATGAACAAAATATCATTGTCTAATCATGATGACATGTGTTGTTTGCTTGATAATGTAAGCACATTATCTTACGAACACATTAGTACTCTGTGCTGAAAACGAAATTCAAGTCTCATTAGAAATGTATGTTTGTTGTGTTTTAAGGTATATATAGCCTCTCTCTTTGAACAGCATTTATATAAAAAAGCAGCTAAGACATAATAAAAGAGCCAGGATGAGGTTCATTGTGAAATTATAATTGAATGCGAACAAAACAAATTAAGAATCATTAATAAATATTACAATGTACAGTTTCGCTCAGAAAGTAAAATGCGAAATTATAAGAGGAAACGAATTCAGTTATCTTGGGTTCTTCGTACTAATACCGACATCTTTACACGCCTATATGATCAACAATATCAAAAGTCAAGAAAGCATAATTCCTGTTACAAAACGTGTATGAATCTTAAATTTTCTATAGATTGATTGCTAAAACTATTTGACAGTACCATAGTACCTATTTTACCATATGGGTCGAAAATGTGGAGCTCTCTAAATTGTGACATCATTGAGTTAATCACAGACATTTTCCGGATATTGTATTTAAAGTGTAAAACGTGTACCCTGTTCTATAGGCATTATGGAGAGAGACAACCACTTACACCTCAAATGAAATTGAACGCCATTCAGTACTTGTGTAGATTGACAGAATAAATAGGGCAAATAGGGGAAGGTCAAACTTAATATTCTACGTATTGATTTTAAAGCACATAATTTCGATTGTAGATTAATGATTAATTAGTTACGAAAAATCTGTTATGAAAGAATGTGAAATCGGTTAATATTGGTACTCACAGACTTTACGACATACATCAACAGCATAACAACAGACTAACAAATATATATCATCAAACATGGAAAACAAAAATAAAAAACCTGGCAGCTGAAACACCTATTGGCTTTTATAAACTTTTATACAGTTTGAAGATTATTTATTTTTTTTCCCCAAACATTTTGGCATTATTGACTATACATATAGAACCTCTAATCATCGTTAGCCAGTTGAAATTGGCAGATAGCCATATATTCCAAGGAAGAAAGATTCTGTATATTATGCAATGAATATGGTTTTGGTGATGGATTTCTTTGCATAATTCAATTGTCTCTTTATCAGAAAGAAAACTCTGTCTAAAATGTTATAGAAGGCAAAATATATAACGTTTAACGGATTTGTTTCATTCAACAGGCATTGGGTTCTTAAAGCTGTGTTAAAAAGTATCATGTCAAAATTCAGGTGATAGTGTTAAGAATGATCATGTCAAAATTCCGGTGATAGGGTTAAGAATTATCATGTCAAAATTCAGGTGATAGTGTATATTTGATGTGTACTCTACATGTACGACTAATGTTTCAGGAAATGAAAATGTATTTGTTGAACGAGATGTATATCATCATCATGTACATGTACATCATATGTTCGATATGCTTGTATCTTGTTTTATTTAACAGCTAAGTCTAAATCAAGAATGTCCTGGTTAACATGGGAGCTATGAAAGATTTGTTATAATATTCAAACTTATTTGTATTAGCTGAATAGTATTATAACAGATAAATAAGTCTAGTGATTAAAACATCCTAGGGACCGCAATAGAATGGTACCTACATCACATGTCCTCAGTATAAATTTTATATCAATGCTACACAAATTTTTATGTGCTCTCCTCATCATGAGTGAAAAAGAAAACTGTATATAATGTCAATCATAAGAACAAACCTTATTACCCAGGCAGCAATCCAAATTCCATTATGATCTATGAACCATATACACCTTTCGAAACAAACACTGTATGACTAGCAATCCCTTTTCTAAATTGGCCACCTATTTATCTACTAATTTAAGAACTGATACAGCAATTCAATTTCTCGATGTATGGTTATTCTGGACACGGAAAGTAATGTAAGCGGAAAGGAACTTATTGGTCTAGGTAGGGACCTATATTAGAGAGATAGCTCGCTCATTTGATTAACGCTGCAGCTTTCACAAAATATCACTTTCTAACACGTATGTTGTCTGCGTTTCAATTTTGCCGTGCAAAGCTGTCAAAACCTGCGATTTGTTTCGTTTCATACCATCCAAATTATAATTTTCCATCTGCGTATCTGGTTATTAATCCACAGTCAAGCGTTTATGTCACTAAGAAATTGATAAATATTTAGAAGACCCAGTCCGCTTCTCCAAAACAAGGCAAAGACATTAATTCGAGTTGTTTGACATCTCAGTGGTGGATGGTTTTGGGGTGGGAGGCATATGTTAATTGGCAATGGCTGTTTAGAACAAAACCATAAGCGGGAGCCCAAGGGGCAAATCCACATGTAACTCAAGTATTTTAGCGTTTCCATGTCTAAAATCTAACCAAGTAACTATAAAAAAAAATCTTATAAAGCAAATGTAAATGTTGTTTCGTCCCAACTAACTTCAGTTCCAAATGTCAATATTATCCCGTTCCCCCCCCCATACAAGTCCTCTTAAGGAGGACTTTAAAAGCAGTGCGCCGACTCCATAGCCTCCCCCCGCCTCAACCGGATCCGCCCCTGAATCTCACCACTCACCGATTCCATGGAAAATGTAGCATTCAGGCACACATGTTACATCGTCGCATTACATTATATATGTGTTCCAAGGGATGAGCATAATATTCATTTTTAACAGTTGCTGCCTAAATTCCACTGATCTGTTCAGTTAATTTTTACTTGAATGTTGTCTACGTGTGTTCACTTACAGTAAGTCATGCAACGAAAATGTTACATTAATTCTGGTGTGAATCATGAGCATCCTAAGCAAGTAGATTCGTCTGGCCATTGTTTTTGCTATTTGAGCGAAAACAGCTTTGGTCGAAACCAGAGGTTACTAAATTCATTTCTCTTTCAAGTTCGTTTTAGTTCTGAAAAAGGAAATGGTATTTGTGTTTTATAAACTCTGTCAACTTCTCTCAAGGTGAAAAGAGATTTTTTAGGTTTCCATTGTGCTTGTGTTAAAGGAGGTTCACCTGACCACAATATTGAAGTGTTTGTATGCCTACGTGCCTGTTCTGGACACAATTTGATTGAAAGCTAATAACATCACATACACAAAGAAGCCAGCAAAACGGCTTAATGTGCCTATTATGAAATATACGTTCTTGGTGAGAGCATCGACAAAGTACAGCCGTGTTTGATATTAGAGTCTTTACCAATCGAGAGGGTGTTAAACATTAACCACCAATAAGAAATGAAAACTCTTATACATTGTGCAACACCGGAAACGTATACCATATAAAATGGACTTAATGTTAAATTCACAAGTTAGCACCTGTTATGATCCTTCACTAACATGTTTGCCTTTCAATTCTGTAGCCATTTGATACAATGGGATCAGGTTTGGTACATTAGTTACATGTACCTGTATATCATTGCCAGATAAAAGGTCAAATAATAAGTTAAAATTCCCTTAGCAAGGCAGGGGTATCTAGAATGCTGTCATAAGACAGGAAATTCATATCGATAGCCCGATGAATGCAATCATCGAATATGATAAATACTATCTGACAATAAAAAGAGATTGCTTGATAAGTCTTAAATAGACAGTCGTGTGATACTTAATTGTTATAATTAACTAATTTACACACCTATGTATGGTTTCGACCCAAATGGGGTATGCCCTTACCAGTGGTAGATTTTGTTTATCAATTGGTTAATTTTATTCTCAAATCGTTGACATGTGATATGTTTCAGTTAAACAAACCCAATTTTCAAAATATATAATCCCTTCCATAAATCTTGGATCAGCTTTTCAGTGAACGCTTCAATGTATAAATCCCATTCCACAATTCTGTTTCACACCCCACCAGCCCCAACCTCTAAAGCCCCACCCAAAACTCCTAGCCAAACAAACATAAATACTGCATTCATTATGTAGATTATAAATGTGAACCTCACAAAAACTGTGAAATTGACTGAGGTATAATGTAGATAGAGAAATGACTAGAAATCACTGATGGCACAATTCCAAACAGTCTGAATGGGTATTTCGTATCACCTGGGGAATTGTTTGGTATACATTGACCAAATTACCCATGCATAGATAATACAACTAAAACACATAAATAGATAAATGGTAACAACTGGAGACAATGTGGAATTATATAGGAAAATATTTGATATGAAACATAACACAACATCAAGTAGAGATATAGATGCACATAGAGGACTGTTGGAGAATCTTGTATTCCTTTGTTCTACCCATCCGTCCATCACATTCGCGTCAGCCTATAGCTATTTATGACAAATGGTTGATACCTAGTATTCTCCGACCCCATAACTGGAAGGTGTGTCATGTAACACACCAGGAGTCCTCAATGACAAAACTTGATGAAATTTAATATAATTTGATCGGATGCACTCTACAAATCCAAATTTTTTGTTGCCATGATTGAGGCTTAGTTTAGTAGTGTACATATGTGATCTGTGGTGTTCATCAATTTTAAAAGAGACAAAAAGTCCAACCGAAAGACAAATGAACTCCAAACCAAGGAGAAAAAGAACATTTTGTATAGTAGAATCATGAATATGTTAATGGACCATGTCCTTCCTAATCATGCATACAAAATTGGGAGGTTTGTTTAACAAAATATTTTCAAAATGACACCAACTGAGATTTGTTTGAAGTACAAAGAAATTATTAGAGAAACAATCAGATCAATGAATAATATCATTGTATGCACCACTGATAGGGACCAGTTATAATAAGCCAATAAACATCTATATGGATGCACATAATTATTTGAATAATATTAGTACGCATATTAAACCAGATTTTTGTTGTTGTTGTTGTTGTTGTTGTTGTTGTAGGGTTTAACGCCATTTTTCAGCACAAGATAGGCTATACATGGCGGCCAGTATAATTGGTGGAGGAAGAACCCTGGAAAACCCCAGGAAGAACCACCGACCCACGAGAAGCTACTGGCAGGTTTTCTCACGTGCCCACGTTAGCCGATGCTGAGACTCGAACTCACGCAGACAGAGGTGAGATGGCAGTGATCCGTAACGGTGAGCGCATTAGACCACTCGGCCATTTGGGGCACCCCAGATTTTTGTAATAAACAGGTAACTTGTTTGAATCACATACTGAAAAAGCCGGGATGGTTCATTTTAATAGTAAAGAGACATACATCTTTAAAATGGGGACCTAACAACACCTTGGAAGTTGTTTGAGGTAAACTACGGATTGATTACTAAACATACGAGGCATAATAACATTGATAACACAATCATGAAGAGTGTTAATGGGTTCCGCCTAGAAACCTGTTTCGTGTAGATATCCCCGATCAATGATTCATAGATGACACAAATAAACGCATACCGAATAAGAAAATAATTTGACTAGTATGTAAATGTACACATCTGAAAATAGCCATAACAGCAATTGGGGATTTATTGTTGTTTGCGTTTTGGCACACTACGTAGCCAGTTAAGACAAAAGGATGAACCCCAGTATACGTTTAGTCCGTCATTAAATATTGCGTTGATGTAATTGGCAAAAGGATTGTCCCATCAGCGAATGTAAATTTTTGGGGTGCTTACTGAGGATATTAGTGATCTCTGAAATGTGCATTAGATATATTCAACTTTAACCAACACTTAAAAGTAACAAATCCGCATATCTAAAGGGAGAACCTGAAACAAACAAGCAGGGACATATTATTTCTGCTTTGTCCATCCATCTAACGTGTTCCAGTACCTTCATTACGTGGTTTACGTATAGTGCGTTACAAGTGAGTTTGCTGTGAACCACATTGACAATCATAATTGATATAAGATGATGAAAACATGAATCACATTGACAATCTTAATAAATGTAAGATGATGAAAATGAGCTTAACGTAATCTAATAACTGTATTCTTACTTTTAGATCCTTAATTCGTCCTGTCTTCAAGGTCAATTTAATATTTCAAGTAGTCGCACATTTATACTTTTCACTGTTCTATATGTTTTGGTTAGGTGAATTAAACTTGCTTATTGAAGCGAACACGGTAGCATCTTTATGGATGCTTAGAAGTGCATGATACATACTGTCAGAGCCTAAATGAAGAGTACAAAACCAAATACGTGTAGATTAAAACACATGTTCATACAGAAACAGCCATACTATCATATGTCAAATGTCATATATATGACCGCTCCGGTGGCCTAAGTGGTTAGAGCCTCCAGCTTGGATGCGGGCTGTCACGGGTTCCAACCCCTGCTGTTTTGCACCAAAAACTTAAACAATTGGTACTAACAGATGCCTCGCTTGGCCCTCAGCATTAAGAGGTTAGTGTTAGGACTGGTCGACCTGGTGTCAGAACAATGTGACTGGATGGGACATGATGCTTCTTGTCTGCGGCATGATGCCACAGTACAAAATTATCATTAAAAACGGCCACAATGCAGACATCGTAGCGACATGACTGAACAAATGTTAAAGCTATGTTAAAAATCAAATCACACTCACACACAGACTGTCATATGTGAAACAAGTCAACTAAATTGTTCAAATGAAGAGTAGATACATGTATGTAATTGAACACAATGGGAGAACTTGTCAAGATATTGCATATGTACAACTAGCACCATAATGGTGAAGAACTTCATGTCAAACAGGTATCAAGGAAAATATCACATATTCTTCTATTAAAATACTTTTAGGTGATTTGTGGATTTTTGAGCTGTTGTAGACCTCACTTGTGACACTATTAATACTAGGGATGATTATGATGCAAAAAGGCATGCATAGTTATCAAACGTTGTGTGATCAAACAAAAGTTAAGATTCCAAACGTATTGTCATTCATCATGCCATCATCAAGACAATTATCAGGGTACTAATTTGTTTATGTATTATCATTACCAGATCTGCAATACTGCATTGAACAAGGTAGCTTTATCATCTGACGACAATGAAAGATATTTAGCAGACAACATGGATACTTTAAATAATGATATTTGCAAAATCATGTTTACATTCGAAATAGATTCAAAGTAATTACATGACGAAGCTAATGAATTATAGGTCAAATTTAAGACAGAAATATACTGATACTTTGTATATTTGATCAAAAGGACAGAAACCACTAAAACCATAAACTGTCATTAATACTAAATGTTTCCTCTGAATTGGAAACGAATATGAACATATGAAACTCTTGTACAAAATGTAGTTAATACAAAATATTAATACTATCTAGAATGCAGATAAAGTTTAAAATGAGAAAATTAACCGTTTGCTGTGTCAGAAGTGGGATAGTTGATGAAAAGGCGGCTATATTGTTCAATAAAAGTAAGAAAATCACTAAAATTAAGCTAGCGAAACAATACTTGGTCCAACGGTTGACATTGCAAATATTGCAAAGACACCACTGACGTTGTTGTGCAATGACAAGGCCAGGTCACATTGCTGAAAACGAAAAGATTTAAAAAAAGAAATATGTACCTAAAATGATAGCAATGGATTGAATTTCTGGATTAATTTCAGAGATCAAAACTGAATAGCATAGACAGCTTTTGGTACACTAGAGTTTGTCTTTGTAAAAGCTAAGTCAGTGAAATTATTGTGCTTAATTCTATAAAATAACTAACTAATAGTAAGCGTGTAAACTGTCCTACTTTATACTACTTACAGTCCAATAATATACCTAATGTTTCGCTGAATAGTTCTGTCACGTAGGACCAATCCTTAACCAAATATGCATTTTGTATATAATTAATTTCTTTGAAATAGGTTCGAATACAGCCTAGCTTGATCTTTCATCGTTTTGTAAAGAAAAAAATATTTAGAGATTAATATAAAAAAGTTTCATATAATTCGGAAGCAGAATTGCAGTCTGTTGTGAATAATTACTTTCGCCTAACTTTTAAGGTGGGTGCATCATTTTTGGAAACATTGACAGATTTGACTTGCACATGGATTCTTTGTATAGGCGACAGATTAAGTAATAAAAGTTGCATCGGGTCCGAAATGTTTATACAGTTTGAAACCTCTTTCTCAACTTTATGATTTGTTTGAGATCGTTGCTTTGAGTAAATTGTTAACCTGTTGGCGGGCGCAGAAAATAAACTGAATTGGCACTGATTTACGTCACGCATCGATTTAACAGCTCCGTTCGGATCAAGCCAATAAGTTCATTTAATTGGAGAAGTTTGCTGAATTAGGAATTGGCACCGGTGCCAATACGCATTACTCACTCGCTTAAACGCGATCAATAATTCTGTATTTATGTGTAAAATTGAAATATTTTCCTGTAAATCTGCAGTTTATCACTGGAAAGAAAATCTTCCTCTATCGGATGAAATGTATGACCAGCACGACCATAACAGTGACATGAAAGAAAAGTAAATGGTAGAAATATACACATATGCACAAAGTATACACATACACAGACCTATAAACTATCATACATGGAGCGATAGAAGACAAAAGAGTAGGAGTGCTTGCATACATAAAAAACATAGTAGAATTCTATAGACATTATACAGGAGGTTGTTAGAAAAATAAACTGGAGTTAAGGACAGTATTACAATATTTATATTTCTTTAGATAGCAAGCAAATTTGCCTCAGGGTTTCATGTATTTTATATCAAAGTGGTGGGTTCTGTAGAGTTTCATTTATGGTTTCGTCTTACCTTTTGCAAACAACAAAACCTGGGTATAGAGTATATATTCAAATAAAAAGAAATATTTAATCTCGTTTATTTTTATTTATTTTGCTGCACATAATGAAAATGAATGTCCGTGTAATTCATCCAATGAAACAGTCAGTGATGCAATACACAGATACTGTCTGCGTATCGTACTGTTTGGTATTCTTAAAATCGTGCCTAAATACATGTACTGTAATGCCCACTTCACACTTTTTGTGACAGTTCATAATCATATTGGTACTGTAAGAAAACGAAAACATAGTATATTAGTTACTGACATTTAGAGAGATTAAGAGAATCTATTTTGGGGATGATGTCGAGACATGGAAATCCCAGTCAAGGGTTTGGATTATTTATCCCGCGACGGGAGCATATGTGTTGATGCCATGAACTGATGGCCGCCATCGTCGTCCCTATGCATTTGTATACGAGATTCATAAGTACTTCTATGTCTAAAAATAATAAAATATTCTGGAAAATGTTTGAAGCTATTATACAGGTTTATTAAAATAAAAGGGCGTTTTGACTAATTCTGTGTCACTAATACTTGGTTAGACTTATCCACAGCAATGATGTTGTTTACAACTTCGTCAAGGTTGACAAAGTAAAATTTCTTTTACATGTATGTCGATTGAAAAGCGGAAGACGACGTGTAAATGAGTGGACCTAAATTTATAATAATCTATTTAAGTTTCTCATGGCCATAATGTAGCTTCCTTATCTTACGGAAAAGAATAGAGATCCAACAGATTATAATATGTCCAGGTCACTGCTTGGTCTGGGTAATAGTGTGTATATGTGAGCAACATTTACTAATTAAAATATTTGGTTTGGTGTACCATTAAACCGGCATTATCTTAATCTTATTCGCACTTAATCTACCAACGTTCTGTACAATGATGGCTCATTTTAAGAAACATTACAAGCTTATATATATATATATATATATATATATATATATATATATATATATATATATATATATATATATATATTTACATGCGCATAAGTACTTGATTTGCTTGCAATTTTGGAAACTGTTTTGTATCTGCAACGCTAAAGAATGCATTGTGTATATTGTGACGATATTAGCACACCTTCATCTCCCTTAGCTTTTAGGTTTCTTGAAATAAGTTCTTATATGAAGAGATAGTGGTCAAACTGCTTCATGCCTGCAAACCAGAAAGTATAGACCACAAAACATATCTGACGTTCGAAATCAACTTTCCAAGCAGTTTATCACCTGAAAGTTTTACATGCCACAAATACCATTTTCGAATTTTAGAATAGATTAATACATGAATAAATAAATGAATTGAATCCAAACCAGTCCTTATAAAGGTGTATGAAAGTCCTAAATGAATGAAAAGTTCTTTATAAATTTCAAAACCTGAAATATATTGGTCCTCCTTGAACTGTGACGTTGTCAATCTGGCGTTGAATTCAAATAGTTTATAACAGTTCCTGAATAATGTTATATTCCAAATAATGAGCACCTTCTATTTATACTAACAGCCCAAACAATTTTTATCCTCTCGAATCTGTGATTGTTTTGTTTTGTGCCTTTGCTTTATTTTTTTGTTCTTTTCTTTTTCTTTTTTTTTTTAAATTTGCTTTTTTTTATTTAGAATATAATTGTAGAGGAAGTATTCAGAGGAACATTGATATACTTTAACTTTTCACATGAACTAAAAGCCTCATAATTTGCTGATACAAGAAGGTACATAAGCAGCCTTGAAAAGGAAAAAAAAAACAATTCTAAATTGTGTTATCTTTTTATGTAGTGATTAATGCTTTGTTTAATTATGGTTTCATTATTCATAATTTTAAAAATATGGCTCAATGGAAAATAAGAGGCACTTTATAATATTATATATATAATGTTTCAATGGCGCAAGAAATAGAATATCGGACTCGAGGATTATTTTATCGAATCAGCTTGGGGCAGTGGTCTTGGTGTATCGCTGGGAATGGCACATTATTTTACTTAACTCGACAGAATATCACCTACATGTGCTGAGGTCCCGAATACACCCTTTCCCCATTATATCAATGTCGCGATGCAAAGAAAGCCATTACTTGTGATAAATCTGACTGGTGGCAATTGCTCTATCGAAATGCGGTCCAGGTTACCAAGATGATAGACCTTTCAAGTGGTAGCTTGATAACACAAGATAAATCGATTCAGTGACTCTTTACTGAGCAACCGATTCGCCCACTGTTCTTTTGTTGATGAAAATCTTTGTCGTAACATAAGCATTTCGGTCAATAGTACGCTCTACGCGACACCAATTGGATTAAAGCTACTCCCTTGTCGAACTATCGGCTAATATTTAATTTCCAATTTTTAAGTAGAAAGCAATTGAAAAATAAATGATAGACATTGGCGATCATAGACTAGTATATCTTTCATATTAAAGTTTAAGAAACGAGTCAATAATAAGAGATGATATGGACACTTGAAGACTAGTTTTTATCAGAGTTAAGTACTATGTATACTTCAGCGACATTGCAAAATTTTACCGTCACAGTGTGGAGAACAATTTTAATGACAGTATGCCATGTTACTGATAGAGCTGAATTTTTATCTGATCATTTTGTTAGTTTTTAAATACATTATTATTAGTAGTAGTATTAATATTATTATGATTATTATTATTAATCTGATATTGCAGAACTGAAAAAAGAAATTGAATTACCATCCTAACACATTTCAACCCAGCTTTCGGTCTATATCCCTGTTCATGAATTCCTCAGTCATGTTACTTTTTGGTAAATAATGCATTGTTGTGGGTGATGCAATGAAAGACAGACCACATTTCGGCTAGGTACTAAGAAAGATAATTTTAAACAAAATGTTTGGGATCTTGATTGGACCATCTACACACTGACATAAATTAATATAAAAATAGAAACTCTGAAAGTCTTCTCTTTGGTGTTAACCATGCGTATTTTGCAGCAGTTCGATTTCAGAATTTATACATTCTTGACATATTTTGATTCTCTTTCTCTCCCTCTTCAAACCATATAGATTTCTGGCCAATTTCATTCCGTGCACATGTGATAGTTGTGATAGGGGACGTATATCAATTTATACGGGTCTCCACATCTTGCATTAAAACCCAGTGAGTAAAAAATTGATTCGATACATGCAGTCAAAACGTATATGTACCGTTCGCGAGTTGTGGAGCTTTTTCACCACAAACAATGGTATCGATATGCAAAGTGATTTGCCATCAATAGCCTTTGACTTTTTTAGAAAGCATTTTATAGTATAATGATGGGAAATGAAAGGTCCTTTAATATTCGAGCTACAATACCAAAACCATCACAAAAAAGGGTAAAATAGTCTCATCTTTAAAGATTATTGTCCACTGAGAAACAATAATAAAATAAAATAATGTTCATTCCTAAAAAGATTTATATTTACTTATTCATGATAATCTTATATAAAAATTTTGTGTTGTCATTTCATCTAAATGAAACACTGCCACGCTGTGCTTTTGAGCGTAGTTTAGAATAAGATAAAAAATCATAACCGGATTTCCTATTATATAGAATACCGTTTGTTTGCTTACTTTCTATGATAATGAGAGCATGATTGCTGATTGTCGATTCCACGTATATTGTACATACATTTTCTAATGCAGTGGAAACTTTAAAGATAATGAAAAAAAAACAAAAAAAAAAACCCCTAAAAAAACAAAAAAAAAAAAAAAAAAAACAAATATATATATATATATATATATATATATATATATATATATCAACTGAGAGAAGACAAACTTTCTAATAAAAACCGTATTTCAAACATACTGTATTCTGCCATGCAGAAACTGTTAGGATTCAAACGTAATATTTCCAAAGGTATCTAGCATTACATAACGCAATATATTTCATTTTATCAGAGACAAGGTTCTGCAAGTTCCATAACGTGTTAATAACATGCACTACGTAAAGAATTTTATCGAGATACGGTTTATGACACATTAGTAACATGCACATCTAAAAACACAGATGAAGAAAAGAAGAATAAATTCGAGGCTTGCACATTCAGCCGAGATATCTCCCATGCAAATGAACAGGTCCATACATTTCTCGACCGAGCTCCGCAGAAACAAAATTAACATACATATAAATATATCTGTCTGGCTGGCCAGCTGACTGTGTTCATCAAAATATATAGTTCCTTATAGCTCTTCAATGTATTATGTTAACTGAAAGTTTATTCATTTGAATTACACTGCACACTACACTTTACATTAGATAGTATAACTAATTAACATATAAAACTATTTTAATTAAGTCTGATTTAATGATTATTTAGGAGCAATATTTATGTAAATTCATCTCCACATTGAGAACAAAAGTATATACAATTACGATCAAATGAAACCTGGCGTATAGTTCACTTTTTGGACTGAGTTTACATTTCAAGTACAGTACATTCTACACCGTTGTTGAACAAGGAAGTGTATTTTATGAACATGACAGTGCACTTGTGTGGACTGGAAAGTGCAATTAAGGGAACAAGGTTGTGTACTATAGTGAACCATGTATTTTAAAATTATAATAATAGGTACATAATGCTAAACTTGGTTGACACCGGACATATCTTGGTAGACATGTGTTGAAACAGCATGACTTCAGGAACGAATGCAGAAACAATTTAGGATTATTTTAGCTGACTCAAGTACAAATGCACATCCATGGATTTATTCTTGTAACTTTAGAATTCCAGCTATTATTGACGAATATAATAATGACGACAATGATGTATTATAATAGTGGCAATTTTAGTTAGTTAGTTAGTTAGTTAGTTAGTAGTAGTAATAGTAGTAGTATTGTAGTGATGATGGTGTGGTGTTTGTGTTTCTGCTGTTGCTGAATGACATAGTATACACTATGTCTATTTTCGTGTTGTCTTTACTGCAGTAGTGATGTTGGTAGTACTGGTGATGGTTATGCTGATAAATTGTAAACCACCTTGAATAAATATGTATTCGCACTAAAGCAACCTTTTAACAGTTTATGATTGAAATGAATATTTGTCTTGTAACACAATTTAATAGCTTATCATAAACTCCAATCTATTACGAAGCGATACACAAAGGCTGTCAATCCAGGCTGATCCGACAATATAACGTTTCTTGCCTCGAGTACGAATTGAATAAAACAAGGAACATAATATCACATTTCAAACTTTCAAAAATAAATAAATTTAATCCTGATTTATCAACTCCTAAATATAAATAGTGCAGGTCGTTAATGCTTGATTTTCCCTGCTTCCAATTAAGCATGTAACTTGCATGAAGTCTACTAAAAAAAAAAATCCAATAAAAAACTTCAATAAAAAAAGCTGTCTATAGCTACGTAAATGTAAATTCCTAATTATTCGATATGATAAAATCTGTGAGGCCGCGGGTTCGAACCCCAGCCGAGTCATACCAAAGGCTTATGAAAATGGTGCTAGCAGCTGCTTGACCTGACGCTGAGCATTAAGAGGCTAGTTTTAGCACTGGTCGCCCTCGTTTCAGGATAATGTGACTGGGTGGGACATGATGCTGCATGTCTGTACCATGATGCCCCTGTGTCAGACATCACTATAACCTGCCACACTGCAGACGTCGTAGCTGCGTTAAAAATTCAAATGTCACACACACCCTTAGAAAAGATTCGTTTCTAGAACAGTTTGCTTTGTCATCGGTCTGTTGGCTGTCTGTAGAAAAAGGGTATATGTAAATAAAGTCTTCATTCCTGTTTCATATGAATTTTTCGGACTTTATGGTCAGAGTCTTGTATTTGTGTTCCAATATAATTCTATAGGAATTGTTTATATAATTCATTGGAATTGCGCATTGCCTGGATTGGGGGATTTATGTGATTTCGTTCAAAGACATTCTAGACTGTGGCAATGTGATGCATCAAGACATTCAAGACTATTTGAATTCATTCGGAACATTATATACTACTGGAATTGTGAGAGGTGAATTCAAATTATTTTTTTTGGATTTAATGCAGAATAGTGTGAGTGGCTCTTAAATTTTCAATTAGTAAAGTAGAGAAATAAATGATTTGTTGAATTGTACTCACTCTCTTTGGTTTCTTTTACTTATATAGGCAGTATATATATATAGTGAGAGTATATATATATATATATATATATATATATATATATATATATATATATATATATATATATATATATATATATATATATACAATTCTGTCGGACATTGCTGCCCACCTAAGGTTTCCGTCACCAATTCTGAAGCAAAAGGCATACCGAATACGACCCATTGACGAAAATAAAATACTGCAATGTTTACCATCTGAAAAAAGGCAATTAGCACCAGAATATTCTGTTCAAAATAATATTAATTTGGGAGATACAGGATACCACCCCCGTGTTTTCATGACTCGCGATATGTCAGCTTATTCTGCGCACAGCTGTGAAAAGATGTAATATTTATCTATCGGGCAATAGAAATTAAATACATTATTTTGGACTGTTTCTGTCAGCAGTTCAGTCGAGTAATTTGGACAGGTTTATAGCTAGTTTTACAAAATTCAACGAACAATCCCAATAAATGGCAAGCAATATTAAGCCAACTAAACCGATCTTGTAAAAAAAGATTTGTAAAGTTCAACGTTGTATTAAAAAAATAAAGCTATTATGTGGAAGAGAAACAATAATGAATAGGATGTAATATGTTTACAACGTCTTGTTTATAGGGAGAAATTATTAAAGAATATAGAAACAGACTATAAGGCAAGGATTTTTTTTTAGAATCCCGTTCTAGGGGAAAGTTGACACGTTGGGTAACAGACGATGTTTGTACGTGTGGGACAACTTCTTGCAAAATTGGAAACTAAGATTAAAATTCAGAATTCTTTTAAGGGATACATTTCCATCTTTTAAATAATGTATTTATTTGTACGATTCTAAAAGATACCTAGCAAATAGGATTTTCTGGGTCACAGGTTCAAGAAGGTCATGGAGTGGGTATTGATGTTGACATTTAGAAGTCACATTTTCATATGCATTTCGAGTCCAAATGTGGGATATTTTTGTACACTTTATGAATATCACTTTTCATATTTAAAGTACGACCGTTCTTTCTTGATACAAAATGGATTTTTGACCCAAAATAACGCGTGATCCAATGTTTACAGAAATGACGTATCGTTGCTCAGAATTACCCGACGCGCAGAATTGGCCGACATATATATCTTTAGTTGCATATATGTCAGTCAAAGGTGTCGTCAGCAATGCAGCCTTCAACGACTCTATAGATCAACGTCTTATCCAATTCGATCAGTGCGTCATTTCTAGGATAAATAAACTTCATCGATAATGCACAGTATATGAGTACCTGTCCTTTGAAATCTAACTTTGCTAATAAAAATTACATGAATTGTTTTTTACTTGAGTGTGTTTGAATTATTTGGATAGTTAGGTACCAGAAATACTGGCGGCATTTCCTACGATGACTACTGTGGAAATTCAGTTTTCTGTAGACCTGGGGAATACATTGAACACGATCTTGTTTGTAGAATTGAACATTACCGTTAAAATCAAAAAACAATAGCACTTCCCCATAGAAGGAAATAGTGTCATTCGTAATTTAAATTCCATCAATGAGAATATAAACCGCTAATGTAACAATTCCAATACGACTACACCTATCTAAACACTAACGTTAAATTTCCAAGACTCCGTGCAACCAAAAACGATGATGATAAAATACTCATTGTTTCCATAATGTCCCATGCACACATATTACATTTCCATAGTCTTCAATACATTCCCATATTTCCATAATGTTAAATTTCCATGACCAATATATCGCCACAAATATTGCAATAATGATATATTTCCAAACACCCAATATCATCCTAAATTTGCGTGTAATGTTAAATACCCAAAGAGTCAATCTGGTTCGCGTATACTACCAACACATGATAATATCATCACTGATTTTTCTTTTTGTATCCACCAAGATTCACTACAAGCTCCTGCCACTTTGGATACACACCCGAAGGAATATGTGACCTGTAAGAACACACACACACACACACACACACACACACACACACACACACACATCCATATATATATATATATATATATATATATATATATATATATATATATATATATATATATATGTGCGTGTGTGTGTGTGTGTGTGTGTGTGTGTGTGTGTTTATTTATTTATATATTTACCTGCAAACCTCCCCTACTGTCCTGAAGTAGCTTTATTCTCATTCCTTATTGTTTAACTCTTCTTCTGCTCTCCAGTTTATTAAGTTCAGCCTAAGGCTAATGCCATAAGTTTTTCTCAAGAGCTATCACAGGATAGATACGCTGTCATCTTGCTTTGGAGGTATCGTTAGAAACCACGCAATAAGAGACATGTTAATAGTTCCTCAGGAATTTAGCAGCTTTTCCCATTAAACCGAGCTGGAGATGACAGATTAAACCAAACCTTGGCCTCTCTTTCCATTCAGTAAGTACTAGGTACATGTTTCATCGAGAGTTATATCGTCTGGGTATTGTAGTTTAATTCCAGTAGATGCACGAGGTTAATGTGTTGAACTTATGTTATCGGCGTGGGCGTTTGAATAAGTGAAATGTGTCATCATGATAACACACGGTAGCGGGTTCATAATGTTCAAGCAACTAAACTCGATCGGCCCTCAACTGACAAAATCACGGAAATCTAAATATTGTGATCTTGAGAAGACTAAGATAAACTGAGTACTTAAGAATAGATTATGAAGTCGATTTAGCTTAATATGCTAGAATGCTTGACTTTTGCATTTTTTTGTTTTGCAAGGGAAAATCCAAAATATAGCATAGACATATTGCCTTGTGAATATGACATAGGCACATAGTGTAAACATCATTACGGGTTTTATAAAGGCTAATCAAAAGTCCAAGTCAGTTTATTCTATTTTTGTGAGACGCATTCGCGAAATATATTTCATTGATTGGACATGTATGATAACACATGTATATAGGTTTTCCTGCTTGTCATGAACTGAGTTTATTTTGCTTGGCTTGATGCTAGTTTATCATTGAGATGTTTTGTTTTTTGCTTACGTCTTTTCATTGATGTGTGTTGGGGTGGGGAGGAGGAGTGATTAGGTCAACTTCAATCCATTGGACCACAATTAATGTATTTTTGAGGGTGCAAGATACTTATTATTATATAACAGACGTTTTCAAAGAGTGACTTACTGCAAATCTTTGGGATGTTTGCTGCATCTTTCGAGATCAACTACTCCACCACCCCCCGCACCTCCCAATTCCATAAAGAACAGGGTGGATTCTCGGCACATTTTGCAAACATCCCAGGACTTTTATGGAATGGCGCCATATTGATATGCCTCTTTAACACATAATTACCATGTAGACGTAATGCACAAGTGATTGTTGAATTTTCATTAATTTATATTTAGAGACTGACATATAGTTAAGATCAGATGGGTGAAAACACAGATTGATAGAGTAGAGATAGAAGATAGTTGTTGAATAATAATAATAATGATAATAATAATAATAATAATAATAATAATAATAGGAAGAAGAAGAAGAAGAAGAAATAATTAATAGAGTTGTAATTATGGTGGCTCGCAGTGCATCAAATGGCCTTATCACATTCTTTATGTTTGTTAATGCGACATTGTTACAGCGGGGGAGATATGGCGGACAACTTCAACGAAATGTGTATAGTTAATTTTATTTGCCTTCTCTTGACCTGTTTTAGAGTTTCATAACACGTTTTAGTGCGTTCCGTTGGTGCGCAAATCTATTGTTCTGGGATTTTATGCAAATGACTATTTTAAAACTTGCCTTTGTTTGATCGATAGTTCCAAAGATGTTGTAAGGAGAAAACGTTCTCAATGTTCTTTACACGAGATAGGTGTTTCAATTTAAAACTCCGTTCCCACAGATTGAACTTGGTGAGGAAAATTCATTTTGTAAATTGTAGAATCAACCGTTTATATTGGTTAGTGTCCGTGTGCTTGGATATCATGCATATCAACGTTAGATTCTTCCATTTTTAGGAGAGCGCATCAGCCGTAGAAAATAGCAACACTTTTACCACTGCCTATCTGCCGCGGTGAAGAACAACTGAGCAGAGGCAAATCAAAATGTGAATGCTCCGCCGGTTAAAAATGCCTCTTTCATTGTAAATTATCAAATGCAAAAGGTTATATGTCCAAATATCGATTGTTTCAGTCGGGCTGATGGGAACATAAATCTTTCAAGCAAAGTTCAAAATGATAAGAAACATATGTATGGATGTATATATGTAGATACTATCTACATGCGGATGCATATATAATACAATTAAAACGGGAGAATATATCGTTCAATGAAACTGCCAAATGACTGGGGACATCTGTTTGTTTTTTCTCGTATAGATAATATCGTACATACTGATGGTGTCTTGCACTTTTCTAGGTAAGATATCAAGTTATATAGGACATCTATTTGAATGACGCTATGTAGATGCTATCTGAAATAATCTTAGGCAATCAAAATGGGGATTTAATATTTCAATGCACAATTTCAAAATTATAGGACACAGCCAGCATCAAACTTGCATGTCATGATCCTGTTGTATGTAGCTTCGTCTAATGGCAGAGACAACAAGAATTCTCAGGCGTGCATAGGTCATTCAGTCTACATGTATGTATTGTGTGTCGTAAAGCTAATACATATGCAACATAATTACTGTATATGGTTAAACAAAAATATATTCCGATTATTTGCTTATCTGGAACAATGGAATATTATCGATTCCTTCAACGATCTCTTTCTGGTAGTAGTGTGTATCTCCCTAATGAGTCCAGATACTTGATATTTGTTTACTTATATTTTATTTGCTATATGAGATTTATGTATAAGAAGTTTTAGGCAAACGCTCCAAGCTCATATTTATATATCACGTGCAATTATTAACATTGCTTTACATTTTATAGATGTTATTTCTAAAGCGACATTTCTGTGCAGAATGATACACTTCATATTGGTCAAAATAGTTTCAAACATTTCAGTTTTATAAATCCAAAATTGGAGCTAAGTACAATAATATATGATATAAACATTTAATATGCAATTTTAATTGCATATCCCCTTAGTAAATTTATTTTACTGGAAAATATATTCCCTCAGTCATGAGGTATTTTACTTTAAAAGATATATGTACCCATTTGGATGGTATAATTTATATAAAGCGTGTATGGATCTGTAAATACCGTGTCCCCTATTAGTATTGAGAAATTCATATTACTAACATTGTGAATTCGATTAAGATTAGGCTACAGGAAAGAGTCTATGTGATTTAATAGAGCTACTAAGGCCTACAAATAAAGGTGCCAACCTTTATGTCGTTTACCATAGCAGCCCCACTTTGCAGGACATGTGTGTAAATAGAAACGATTAAATGGTATAAAAAGACATCAATGCGCGCACGTATTTTGAAATGAACATTTAATTTTCGAATGCGATTAGTACAAAATTTGTGTACATGCAAATTTGTTTCGGAAAATTCAAATTCCATCTCAGTTTTATTTTCTACAATGTATGCTCTTAATATCTGCGAACTAGTCGGGTTAGCAAAATGAAAAATACGATTCCAATTACTATTACGAAAATATTACATTTCTGTTTAAAAATGTGATAATCTGTCAATGAAAGACTTATTTGTGAAGGTTCTTCTCTGGCGACTTCGTATTTCAATTTAATTAAATGATATATTAAAATCCCGTGTATTGGTTAAAGTTGCAGCCGTGAAATTAATTTGTTGCAAAGCTCTCCCCGTATCACCTTGTTGAATTTGATTTGAAGCAAATTGTCTGATAAATATTTTATTTTTAAGTCACTTATTAATTATTAGAGTGTCTGTTCTTGACCTAGAGGATAGTGAGGACTCGTTTTCTGCTCATGAAAGGGCTCCTCTTCAACCATGCACGGATAATGTTGTGGCAGCTTCCAACAAATGACCAGCTCTTGGCCCCACAAGACACAGTCATTGGGTAGCTCGCTTTAGGACTATTCCAGAACCGATGTAATGTTCAACTCTAAGCCCTTTTCTAAGCTTCTTTCATTGGAATTTACAATATCCACCTATACGACCTATTCCACATGTCTCTACGCTTCCTCGCATTATACAAAGGAGTAAAACAGCGTATTTAATAAAGTTCTTTGGGTACAAACATTATCTGCAACTGAGCAAAAGAAAACATTCTCCAGCAACAAGGCTGAGAGGGTCGTGGTGGTACAGGATCTGGGTGCAACGTACCATTTGCTCTTTGTGTCTTGTAAAGTGCTATTACTCTTCTGGTGGTCTACGATTTGGAGTTTGAGATGGTCCGTTTTCTATTCATATTGGGAATAAATGTGTGCCGAAAGGGACTGGGAGGCGTAGGCTGTGCCTCCACCCACCCACCCCCCAAAAAATCCCTTACAAGACGGAGAAAGGTTGCTCCTGTAGTCATGAAAAATAATCTAACCAGTATAACTACACAATTCATGCTAACAATACGTTTTACATCTAAACATAAAGTGAACACTTTATATTCATTTCATTTCATAAAAATGTTTGTGAGCTTTTATAAGCTGCACGTCAGTCCATATGGGTGCATACTGAGGTGAATGCATTTGATTAAATACGCTCGGCGCGAACTCTCATCATGGCAGAAACTGTGATACGTACAAATAATGCAAAATTTTTGAAGCTTGTTCTACCATTTCCCCATACATATGTTTGTGAATTCAAGAAATGTAAATCATAATAAAGCGTTGAAAAATTGTATTATGACGATTGCGTCTAATAGGTAAATACAGAAAATTATTCTTTTAACTTTTGAAATAGGGAATTTACAAAGGCTTTGCCTGCTGTCCTGTCCGATTTACCTATTTGTTAACATATTCTGAAATTGCACAACGTGAAATTTACCTTCATAGCATTATCCGTGTCTCTCTGTAAACTGTTGGATGCAAGACATTCGATGGGCTACATGGTCATATACACGTATCCATAGTCTTCGTGGTTGATCTTATAAGGCAGTTCAGTGACTGGTTGCAAATGAATAAAATATATGTGATAATTTGTAATGTATTCTTAATTCATTATTCTCATTAAAATTGCATTTACTGTGATAGTTATCTACATCTTCAATTGATTATGACACTTGCTGAACGTAGTGATAGACTTTGAGATGAAAGTAAACTGTTTGTGTATTTAAAAGGATAGTTTATGAAAACTGTCTTGCACTGAACCAATTTTGAAAGATATACTTATAACCTAGCCTAGGTAGCAGAGAAAAAAATGGTCGGATATGTGTTCTTATATTACATCCATCCGACATTATGGTAATGCTGCTAGAATCATCGCGTCCACTCGTTCACAGGTGCTCTCTTCTATTATGGATGTTTGGAAACATGCCAAACATACAAAGTATTTGCATTAATTTGCTCAAATATTTCTGGAGCTCTCGCTTACTTTGGGAAAGTTACTTCACATATAGATCAGTATAAGTGCGGGAGTTTCAACTTCTTGATTCAGGCAAAGTATCTACGGTTTTACGTCGGTACGACCAATATTATCTTTCCATTCAGTTTTCAGTACAAAATGTGTGAGATATTTTGTTCATGCAGACTTGTTTCGGTTGTGATTTACAGTAATGGAAAAAGTGTGAGAAGCATATTGGGCGCAATAACTCGTCCTATCTATGATGCCTATAAACGGAGTATTATTGGTTACACTCGAATACATGTCATATCGTACGTTATTCCAAACCTCTAAGAAAACAATTTTATCAGAAACAACAGTGATTCTCCCTTTTCCCTTTAATTACAAAAAGCACTTATTTTGAAAAGGAAGTAAGCAGTGTTACAATTAAAGCGGTTATGACAATAAAATCATAAGATGCTTTGCAAAGGTCTAATTTACTTACAAAATCGACTCCAATTCATTTGATCAGTATAATGCAAAATTATCAATTTGTTATCAAAAGAAACTTTATATCAGTAAATTGTCCAAGCATGAAAATTTCGCAATACATCCCAGCGTCTCTGGATACTGCGGTTGCCTTATTCCAATATGTCATGAAAAGGGTTGCAAATAAAAACTCCATGTAAATAATAACACACGTATTCCTGATCACTGATTAATATTATTATTATTTTAATATCGTCGTTGTCATTGTTGTTGTTGTTGTCTTAAGATTCGTCACTGATGTTATTTTATTTTCTTTGCTTTCGAAACGTTAAAACCCAAACCTTTCGAATTTAGACTCATACGTTGACCTGAACTAGCATGAAGCTGACAAAGGTAGTGATGCATATGTGTCTTGCTCGGCATATCTTCAAAACATATACAGGTACTGTCCTGAAATTAGAGGTACATCACTTTATCCCCTTCTTACTTTATCTAATAAACACTGTCTTTCTAAGTATATTATGTAGACTTTGAAGTAGAAATATATTGCAAAGAATGGAATGTATTATAGGGTAATGTCTGGGGTAATATTTGTGTAACATTATATAGATAGAGATCTTTGCTTCTCTACGCGGCTAACATTATGAAGATACATGTATGCCGCATATAAAAATTGGCGGCGATTGTATGATTGTTTTGAAAATGTAACATAAGATGTCCTGACATTTTTATTTTTTGTCTTAAGGTATCTAGCAAAAGCAAGACAGTGTTGCTGCATCTGAACGTATAACTAATATACTGCAGTCATCACAAATGTAAAGAAATAAAGGATATGTGACAGAACTACCCAGAGGTATACTGTTCTGAGCAGCAATCTACTCGTTATGTTTATTTTGTTGTGGCATGTCGATACAGATATCTTCTTTGATAAACCATGGTTGCAATTTTGATATTGATTTGCAGTATGTCTTGCTTGTTTGTTTGGTTTCTTGGGGTGGGTGGGTGGGATGGGGGAGTTGTTTTTTTAATCCTTTTTAATTATGTTGTTTTTTGTTGTTTTGTTGTTCGACCTAGGCTAATTAGTAACCGATGTTTAGTAGACTAAAGTAAAACAAAACAGTGGTATTATTAATCAACCAATATACTATATTTTACCTGAATTCCAATATGAGTAAAGTTTCCACATTCCCTGAAACAATTTGTGGGACGATTGTCTGATAATATCTTGTTGCGAGAACCAGCCATACAACCTTCCAGCCATAACATCCTGAAAAGTATCAACACGCAGCTAATAAAAGAACGCTTTTGTAAATTACTATCTTTGTTGATATTTTAACGACAACTTCCATTAAAGCAATCCTGAAATCCTGATTATAACAAACATAATCAATCACAAATATAATCTATGACAAACAGAATCAATCACAATCAGAAACATATTCAATAACAAACAAAATCAATTGCAGGTAAACTTGCCAACACCACCAGATAGTGCTCCGTCACTACAATATACCACATGTAATGTAATATTTACAAATGTAACATGCCAACCATAGAGCAAACACAAGCGTAAAATTAATTAGAAACAAACTAAATTTATCAAACGGTTTCGTCACATTGAAAAATTTACTTTATTATGATTGGAGACACTTAAAAGCAGAAAAAAGCTTTCAGTCCATACTTTCGTGATAGTTACCTCGAAATGTAATTCATGATGATGATACATCGCCATTGATTTGATTTACTAGAAGACACACGTGATAGTCAGGTGATTAGCATAATATTCCCATGTTCAAAACCACTTCATTTATTGTGGTCCAACTGTCAGAATGTGTTCAAATATTGATAGTCGAGCATCTTTGACATCAGCCAGGTATAGACTTGATGTAATATTTTAAAAATATATAATGGCAATTTAAATCAAACTTTATAAATACAAGAAATATTGTTTTCATTTCCTACAATTGTTGTAACTACATTGCAAATCAGTATATTAATAATTTAATAAACCTATATTGGCATATACAGAAAATGCATGCTTAAATTCATATAGAAGGGTTCTTAGAGTTATATAGGGATGCGGTGCGTCATAAGGACACCTGCGGTTGACGATTCGGCCATTCCAAGCTTTGGAAGTAGCATCCTGGTTACTTTCAATATCCAGGAGAAAATTAGTATATGTGGCCGCCCAAGTTAACATATTTAGTAATTGCCTGGATGCCCTCGTAAGGTACAGCCTCTAACTGAATAACACTGTTTCAATAATAGCAAAACTTGCAGATGTGGCATCATTTTTACTCTGCTGGTAAGGAGCTTTGTTGTGCATTGTATATCCACCTACAATGAGGTCTCAAGGTGGCGCTCTGCAAGAGGCATCTTGTACAGCGTAAGAAATGCACTAAAGGACAGTAATTTGCACAAATGTCGACTGTATTACAAAAGGGTTGACTTATCTATACATGAGGAGAATGCTCAGTTGTGGTTCTTGACACATTTGCAAAGAGATATCTGTTTAAATACTATCACAAGTACTTGTTTGCTGTCCTTCTTAAGAAAAAACACCCTCACTTCAAGTTCGCGGTCAGTAAAGGCCGCTTACTGCCCTAAAGCGTTTGGTAACGATCTGAACGTCCAAGATAAAAAATGCGTTCTGCCATACAAAAGTGTTATGCGCTCTTTCGAAGGGATTGTGACCAATGCTTTCTGTTTGCATATTGTAATGCTTAAAATAGCAGTATTGGAGTCGTTCTCAATACTGCCGTCATCCTCTTGCGTCGAGATCAGCACTTCATAGGTTTCGTTAAGGGACATGTTTCAGGTGTCTATACTTCTGCATGGATCTCAGCTAGACACTTTTGTAAACAAAATGGATATTGTAGTTTAATAATATATCTCCGAAACTACCCTGCTCAATATTGACAATACACAATACAATTTTAGCGAAACGAGAATATAATTTAAAGTCACATGATATGAATTAGTACAATTTTATATTTTATTGTTGCACCAAATCTGAATATAAAGGATAATGTCCCAAGTGATCATTGTGTCTTAATGTTTGTAACAACCCAGTAATCAAGACTCTATATACATATTTGTAGTTTATGCATCGCGTAGGCGACGTCAAAGAATATGTATGTGTTGAATAGGACAAATAACTAATATACGTAAGCATAATCTTATTCTATTGTTATGTATATTTAATCTCTTTTGTGCGATTCACCTTCGTCCAAAATCGAGGATAGGAGCTTGTGCCTATCCGACTAATGTATTTTTTGTAAACAGCATACTATATAGCTAATATTTGTCTGTGATCGTAGATTATATATTACGATGGTACTTTCAGGTTAACATGTTTACCTTGATTTGAGATCAGGACGTTGGAATTCTCCTAGGAAAGGCATGGTGTACCTTATCTTTGCCAGTAGCATACTAAAATTGACGTAATATACATGATCTTGTTGACAGCTTAGAATGTTCTAGATATTAACTTTTTACCCTCATCATGGTCCTCTTATTGTGCCGTAATTTTGTATAGAGATAGTGTTCAACAGAGTTACCAGTTACTATCTTAACACCTGTGTAGTGTTAGTATTGGAGAGAATTTATTTATTTAAGGCATTCATTGAAATTACTAAGTGCCCATTCAAACATTTTGGACTTAATCACTTTTTTGGATTAGTGTGAATCCATTTAGATACATTTCTATTATTATTATTGTGATACATAAAGACTGTTAGTATAAATTCTGATATTTACAACAGAACATTACAAGGGACTTACGTAAACCAATGACGAAAATGGGATATTTTATAAAACAATAGTTGTTAGAACTTAACAAGAGCTTACACATACTCCTTAAATCACAAACGTTCAAATAATGACTTAATATCAGTTGATGTTTCCTTTAGGTTTGCTAAACCTTAAAAATCCTGACGTTATGATGAAGATAACGTGCATATCGATCACATTATTCCATGTTAATCGTTAAACCTCTCCTATGCAGATTAAGAAATATAATCTGTACAGTGATCCAATATCAGGTACATGATTAACAGTTAAAACAGTTACAAATGAAAATAATATTTGATAATGAAGAGCATCCGAAGTTTTCTAAATAGCTAACTTCATCACTTAGGAGACATGGAACACTATTGCCTGGTTTCAATTGGAGACTTTATTGCATGAAAAGCTAGAATAGCTCTTATAACTGTTGTGCAAAGGCATGAATAAATTAACAACATAGCGATCAATACACATTTATTAAGCATTTGTATCCAATGGTTGGGACTGCTGAGTCTACGATTATTTTGACGCAAATGGTATTGCAATTTGAAAAAAAAAAATGGAATGACATAAAATTCTGGTATGGTTTTGAAGATAACCGTTAGTCAACGATGTCAACGTAAGCATCGTAACCTATGTAAATAATTTTTGAATTTCCACACCTCAGGCGTTTTTAAAGATTTGATATGCTTTCTTGACGTTTTGTCGTCGATTTTGTCCTTCTTTCTTCAGTTACTTTTTGTTTTTACCGACTATCACTTTGAACGATACTTCAGTTTAAATCGTGTCATTGCTGTGCGTACGCTTTATCAGCTAGAGCATTTCAGGTTTTGCAAGTTATGTCATAGATGATTCAATTTTTTGTTGTTGCTTCTATTAGACATTGGCATTTATCCAGACTGACTGTTAACATTCACACTACGCCGTTGGCTTATAGTGTGTTTTCCAGATGTATGAATAAACAAACCTTGGATAATGATTAACGTTGATAATGTAGGAAATGCCCAAGTTCAGACATAAGTTCGCAATGCTGTAAAACTCGCGAATGATTTTCGTCAAACCTCACCACCTGTTTTTGATACCACAACAGAAAAACACAACACTTGAAATTATAGCTGAGATGAATATACATGGCACAACAGACTTGACAATATGTGTATTTCATTACATTTGGCCCGTTAAATAGTTTCCCCCAATCAATCTATATTTATTTCAGCAAAGTGACTTTTGTGATCAGAAGAGAGATTTCGTAAATAAGGTTTTTTTTTTTGTCTGGTAAAACGGTATAACAGCATCCCTAAAATAATGTACACGTGATAAATTGCCTTTAAGTATTTACAACAAGAGATCTGGAATAATTTAAATCAAACAATTGGCTGTAAATTGTATATCGATTATGATTGATACAGATTTGAACTCTTATACTTTATAATATCTTGCATTTGTACTGCAAAATTAAGCAGTATACAACAAAAGTCTATTTACCAACATCAAATACGTAATTTATTTCATCTTCGTACTGCATTGTATCAACCATCTTACTATGGAAGATGTTGATGCTTAATTCAAAATTACTATTATTAAATTTAATGTAACTGCATCTTATTCTCTAACATTTTCCAATATCTATCGTTGATGTATGAAATCAAGAAATCTACATTTGTAATCTTTTGGAATGATATTTTGAAGCGCACTCCACGATGTCCCTCCCTTTAACTCATCCACACTTTGAAAAACTAACAAATTGTCTCTGGATACCGACATTGTTGCTTTCATGCTTATATTATTAGGCATTTTCTTGAGTTCCATATATGTCTTTTGTTACGAATATGTAATTAAATTGCTTGTGTATTAGTTTTAAATTCTTTTTGTTAAATTTTTGTTTCATTATATTTTATTGTAGTAATAATGTTCATTGGATTTGAATCTCTTTTCAGAAAATTTACTTAACCTAATTAGAACGTAATAGTTACTTTATCATTATTTGTAGCCGACCTTGGTTCGCATATTCGTAAACACTACGTGGAAATGATTGGCCATTCCCAAGGTCATGTCCGGCTCACGTGTTGCCCATGTGGAAACAGTTTTTTTTTATTATTCATTTCTAGCGTGAGAATCTGATCTTTTAAATAGGGCTATTCTAAGCTACGTGACAAGTAGCATTCTTTTTATTGCGATGTTGAAGTTAGAAATGACGTAGTTTGTCACGTGAACTACCATGTGATCCAATATCAGTCAATTGGTATTAAATTTATTTAGCCGCAAAACAATACCTTTAGGAGCTTAGAGGTATTTTGTTGTTGTTGCCATTTTTGAGTTATGTGTTATTTTAAAATAATTTATATTCTCTGGAAAATAAGTGCTTCTTCATCAAAGTTTTGGACAAAGACATTCAGTGGAAATTATTTGGAATTCTAAAGCCGGAATATTATTTTTGATTCACAACATTCAACGAGGAACTGTTGCCATTAGTACAACTACCTCATCTGACGTCATCGCCTTCCATATTGGAACTTCATCGAGATTCGAACCTGGATTCAATTTGAACCGTTTAGATGATAAGACTTATATTTTTCAATTCTAGAATTAAGTTTTGGATTATTTTCACAAAGCGTAAGTCCTATTTTTAATTTTTACATTGTTTTCTAGGGAAATAAATTATGTTGCTAAACTTTACAACGCTTGTTGACTTCACTCTTTTCTTTTGTTACATTTGTACGAGCCTACACGTAACAAGTAAAAATTGGGGCTCGTCCGGGATATATGAAATTTGGCTAAAATATTTCATAATTGTTTTGTTTTTTTTTTTTTTTAAATTTAAATTCCCCTAGTTTTTAAATCCCAAGTACTATATTACATTTTGTTTGAAATCTTTAGTGAAAACAACAGGCTTTCATTCACAATGTCATCAAAAGTGGAGACTTTTGTTTCTAGTCCTACTCAGGAGCAGTTGGCTAGTTTGTAAAAGATGAGTTGCTTGAACTTGCCAGAAAGTACGATCTTTCTGAGGCAAAAGCTTCCTTAACGAAACAAGAAATTAAAAACATTTTGATTCAATATTTGGTAGAGAAGAAAGTTCTTGATAAAAGTGTTTTGGCTTTGGTCAGTAAGTCGGTATCAGAATCTGACATAAAAGTAATGGAATTAAAAATTAAATACAAGATGGAATTGTGGTAAAGGAAGCTCGAGCTTCAGAAAGAGAAAGAACAAATGCAGTTGCAATTTGAAAAGGAGGAGAGAGAGACAGGAGAGGGAGAAAGATAAACAATTACAATTTGAAAAAAAGGAGTGAGAGAGACAGGAAAGAGAGAAAGATACACAAATGCAAATGGAGTTATAGAAAAAACAAATACAATTACAAAAAGAACAAATGCACGTACAGATGCAAAAAAAGAAGGATGGAAAATAATTTCAAATTAAAATGAAAGAATTTGAGCTGGCAAGTGAAAAGCACTATCCCACTTCATATACAAATTCAAGTTTTGACCTTACAAAAAATGTTAGGTTAGTTCCCCCTTTTAGCGAAAAGGAAGTAGACAAATATTTTATTTATTTTGAAAAAGTTGCTGAAAATTTGAAATGGCCAAGGGAGCATTGAACCCAATTATTGCAATGTGTACATTTTGGAAAAGCCCGAAATATCTATGCATCCCTGTCAGTACAACAGAGTTCTGACTATGATTTGGTTAAAGAGTGCATCTTAAAGGGTTATGCGTTAGTCCCTGAGGCTTATAGGCAAAGATTCAGAAATTATAAAAAAGAACCTGGATAAGCACATGTCGAATTTGCAAGAGAAAAAAGCAGTTATTTGAGAGATGGTGCTTAGCCAAGAAAGTTGAACATGATTATGAAAGTCTCAAATAATTTGTATTACTTGAAGAGTTCAAAAACTGTATCCATTATGATATTTAAACTCATCTTGAAGAGTATGAGATTGAAACCTTGGAAAATGCAGCTCTTGTTGCTGATGAGTATTCCTTAACTCATAAATTTCCTGTTGTAGGTAAATCTTTCACTCAGCAGTCTACTGGTAGAAAGGTATTTCAGGCTAATACGACTCCTCCTAAAACTCAGTCTGGCACAACTTCTAAAAATCAAGCGTCCGATAAACTTGATTCAAAATCCTTGTCTCTACCTACGTGTACCGATTGCAAGATAAAAGGACACGTCATTTCTGATTCCTTCAAATTGAAATATAGGCATCATAATCAAGATAGACCTATCCCAAATGCTCTTATTTCTAAGAGGTCAAGGTCACAGTCATGTATTGAAAGCAATACATGTGTTAGGTCTAAGAAACCCCAGTCTGATTTTATTAAGGAGAATTATGAACCATTCATGTCGAAGGGTTCTATATCACTCATGGGTGATTTGGCCAATCCTATCCCTATTAAAATTTTAAGGGATACAGGAGCTTCTCAGTGTCTTTTATTATCAGGTACTTTGCCTATTTCTGAGAAGTCCTGTTCTAATGAGAGTATTCTCATTCAGGAAGCAGAGTGCGGCTTTGTTAATGTTCCTCTCCATTCTGTAAATTTGTTATCAGACTTAGTTTCAGGACCTGTGACAGTCAGTATAGTGTTTACTCTACCCGTTGAGGGCATTCATTTGTTACTAGGCAACGACCTAGCTGGAGACAAGGTTGTGGTTAATCCACTTGTAACTGACAAGCCTTCTTTGGATGAGAAAGTTGATCCTAGTGAAAAAGAATACCCTCAGTTATACCCAGCTTGTGCAGTTACCAGAGCTATGGCAAAGAAAGTTCTTGAGAATGATTTTGATAAGGAAAATATTCCTTTCGCTGACACATGTATTGGTCAGGCTTTTGATGAGGTCACTTTCACTTCTAATTTGGATCAATCAAAAGGTATTGATCACAGTGATTCTTTTTTGACTACTCATTCCCTTTTATCTAATCAAGGTGACAAACAACAATCACTTGTCGTCGAACAGGAAAAAGATCCTGAGATCTCCTGTTTGGTTCAGAGGGCCATTAGTGAAACTGAAGCCACTGAATTACCTGTCTGTTATTTCATTAAAAATGAAATTCTTATGAGAAAATGGAGACCTCCCGAGGTACCTGCTAGTGAGGAGTGGTCAGTGAACTATCAGATTGTAGTTCCAAAATCTTACAGACAGGAAATACTTCGTTTGGCCCATGAAATTCCGCTGGCTGGTCATTTAGGGATAAATAAAAATTATCACAAGATCTTGATTCACTTTTATTGGCCAAAAATCAAAAGTGATGTTTGTAAATTTTGTAGATCTTGTCATACTTGTCAGATGGTAGGAAAACCCAATCAGACGATACCTAAGGCTCATCTGCAACCTATTCTTGCATTTGATGAACGATTTAGCAGACTTATGGTAGATAGATTGTGTTGGTCCCTTACCTAAGACCAAGTCAGGCAACCAATATTTGTTGAACATTATGTGTGCGTCAACAAGATTCCCAGAGGCAATTCCTTTGAGGAATATAAAAACAAAAACCATGGTAAAAGCTTTGATAAAGTTATTTTCTCAATTTAGCCTTCCCAAATCTGTCCAATCGGATCAAGGGTCAAATTTCATGTCTGGAATTTTCCAGCAAGCTATGCACGAATTAGGCATTCAACAATTTAAATCTTCTGCTTACCACCCTGAGAGCCAAGTGGCTTTAGAAAGATTTCATCAAACTTTGAAGAATATGATTCGATCATATTGCTTTGATACGAGTAAAGACTGGGATGATGGCATTCATTTACTTTTGTTTGCTGTTATGACGTCCGTTCAAGAATCTTTAGGATTCATTCCCCGTGAACTAGTTTTTGGACATACTGTGCGTGGACCTTTGAAGTTGTTGAAAGAGAAACTTCTTTCTAATGAAGATACTGAGCTCAATCTTCTTGATTATGCTTCTGATTTTAAGTACAAATTGTCAAAGGCTTGTGAGGTCGCAAGAGCAAATCTGCACTCTACGCAGTCCAGAATGAAATCAAGATATGATATAAACTCAAGGGATAATAATTTTCAGCCTGGTGATAGAGTTCTAGCTCTATTGCCCATTCCACAAAGTCCCCTTCAGCCCAAGTATTATAGTCCATACACGGTTGAAAAGAAAGCAAATGCTTTAAATTAGATCATAAATACTCCTGGTAGGCGAAAACAAAAACAACTTTGCCACATTAACATGTTAAAGGAGTATATTGAAAGAGATAGCCAAGTAAATCATGCAGTTAATTTAGTTGTACCTGTCCCACCAACTGAGGATTTAAGTGCAGAAATTCAATTGGACTCTGTTGATCTTGGAGCAACAAATCTTCGGAATCCGGAAATTATGAAAAATCTGGACCAGAAACTTTTGCATTTACAACAAGAAGAAAGGAATGAACTTAAACAGTTATTATTCGAATATGAGCACTTGTTTCCGGATATTCCTACAAGGACAAACAAAATTTTTCATGACGCTGAAATTGTAGATTCAAAACCTGCGAAACAACACCCATACAGGATGAACCCTCTCAAACAGGAATATTTGAAAAAGGAAATTCAGTATTTGCTGGAGAACGATTTCATAGAGCCCAGTAAAAGTGATTGGAGCCCACCATGTATACTTGTTCCGAAACCAGATACAACTTTCCGTATGTGCACTGATTATACGAAAGTGAACATACTGACAAAAAGAGATTGGTTTCCATTAACAAGATTTGATGACTGTATTGATAAAATTGGAAATGCCAAGTACGTCACCAAACAAGACAATCTGAAAGGATTTCGACAAATTCCACTAACGGAAAGGGCAAAAGAAATTTCGGCATTTCTGACTCAAGATGGACTCTATCAATTGAAAGTAATGCCGTTCGGGATGAAGGGTTCCCCAAGTATTTTTCAACGCTTGATGAATATGATTACCTCTGGTCTAGACAATTATGATGCTTATATTGATGATGTCATCATCTACAACGACACCTGGAAAGAGCATCTTGCAACGATTCGGAAATTCTTCGAGAGACTCACTGATGCAAGTTTGACAATCATTTTAACTAAAAGTGAGTTCTGCCGTGCTTGTGTAACTTTTCTAGGACATATTTTGGGACATGGTCAAGTTAAACCTATAGATGCTAAGGTCAAGGCTATCTCTGATTTGCCTGTGCCTGTCAGTAAAAAGCAACTGATGCGATTTTTGGGTATGGTCGGATACTATCGGAAATTTTGTTTTAATTTTTCTAATATTGCTGAACCCTTGACAAACTTGTTAAGTAAGAGAAACAAGGTTTTTTTTGGACTGAAAAATGTCAGGATGCTTTTGATAGGTTAAAAGCCATACTCAAAAGTGCGCCGGTTCTTACATCTCTAAATTTCAATCAATCTTTTAAATTATCTGTTGATGCAGGTGATGTTGGGGTTGGACCTGTATTGATTCAAGAAGATAGAAATGGTGTTGATCACCGTGTGTGCTATTTCTCTAAGAAATTAAATAAGCACCAAAACAGTTACTAAACAATCAAGAAGGAATGTTTGACTTTAATATTGGCATTAAAACAGTTTGAAGTTTACATTAGCTCAGCTCCTTCTCCGTTTTTAGTGGATAGGGGTCACAACCCCCTTACTTTCATCGACAAGATGAAAAATAAAAATCAAAGATTATTAAGGTGGAGTTTGTTTTCGCAAGAATATAATCTTGACATCAGGCACATCAAAGGAAAAGACAATTTGATCGCAGATGCACTTTCCCGTGTATATAAATATTATTTCATGTACACTTTGTATAATTCATAAGAGTTTTCTTATGTAATTTTGTTTTACCTCATGTATAATTTACATACGGTAAAAAGTAAGCTTTGGTACATAAATCTTTCTTTTTCTTTATGGGGGAAGTGTTAAGAATATGTAATTAAACTGCTTGTGTGTTAGTTTTAAATTCTTTTTTTTTATTTTTGTTTCATTATATTTTATTGTAGTAATAATTTTCATTGGATTTGAATCTCTTTTCAGAAAATTTACTTAACCTAATTAGAACGTAATAGTTACTTTATCATTATTTTCAGCCTATCTTGGTTCGCATATTCGTAAACACTACGTGGAAATGATTGGCCATTTCCAAGGTCATGTCCGGCCCACGTGTTACCCATGTGGAAACAGTTTTTTTTTATTATTCATTTCTAGCGTGAGAATCTGATTTTTTTTAGATAGGGCTATTCTAAGCTACGTGACAAATAACATTTTTTTATTGCGATGTTGAAGTTAGAAATCACGTAGTTTATCATATGAACTTCCAATATCGAGGCTTAAAACAGCCAAGTGCTATTAAATTTATTTAGTCGTAAACAATACCTTCAGGAGCTTAGAGGTATTTTGGATTTGGTGCCATTTTTGAGTTATGTGTTATTTAAGAATAATTTATATTCTCTGGAAAATAAGTGCTTCTTCATCAAAGTTTTGGAAAAAGACATTCAGTGGAAATTATTTGGAATTCTAAAGCCGGAATATTATTTTTGATTCACAAAATTCAACGAGGAACTGTTGCCATTAGTACAACTACCTCATCTGATGTCATCGCCTTCCATATTGGAACTTCATCAAGATTCGAACCTGGATTCAATTAGAACTGTTTAGTGATAGGACTTATATTTTTCAATTCTAATATTAAGTTTTGGATTATTTTCACAAACCGTAAGTCCTATTTTCTATTTTCTACATTGTTTTCTAGGGAAATAAATCATTTTGTTAAAATTTACAAAGCTTGTTTGACTTCACTCTTTTCTTTTGTTACATTTGTACGAGCCTACAAGCAACACTTGGACTGAGTGCAATGCTGCCTTGTGCCATTATTTATAATGCGAAGACAAATGGAGATTTTGTTGAGTCTGTAATTGATGGACGTGGAGAAAAGTTGCTAATAGTGTTAGGTTGTTGTATAGAAGGAACGAAAGAACAGAAAGCAAATCTCCTGTCCGTGACAAATTTGACAGATGAATGCTGGGGAAAATTATTTTCCCTTGTTCCCATATTATGAGTAATTTCGATGTTTGAAATAGAAAATGACACACTTCAAACAAGGTAAAACTGGCCTCATCATGAAATATATCACTTAAAGCTTGTGAGCCACAGATTAATGAAATTACAATTTACATGCATCATCAATTAATCCACTATAATCAGATGTTCACTCAAACGGACACTATTATGAGCATGGGTTCTGTGAGCATGACTCAAGAGCATAACCATTACTGAAACTAATACCAGTTAGTAATAGTTTGTGTTAGTCTCCGAAAATAACCCGTAAGTTTTATTTGACAAGTGAAAGATGGTTACAATGATTTCCCTTGTTCCCATATTATGAGTAATTTCGATGTTTGAGCATGGTTCACATTAGAAAATGGTACACTTCAAACAAGGTAAAATTGGCCTCATCATGAAATATTTCTCTTAAAAGCTTGTCAACTGCAGATAAATGAAATTATAATAGAACATCTATAGTAGCAATACTTAGAAGAGTAGTGTTCTGTTAGGGCCATATAATACAAACGTTGATTGTGTTTTCATCAGCTTACAAGCAGCACTAAGAAGTATGACGGGTAGAACATAAACTTTAATTCCATAATCATTTCCTATTTACACAAATTTTCACCAGCTTTTCATCAGAAGCTTCATCAAATCTTTAGTTCATGTTCTATTCCTTGTTTTCTTCTTCTTGATTATTGTCTTCTTCTTATTATCCTTTGTCTTTCCTCTTTTCGAAGAACAAAGTTCTAGATGAGACAATGACTATACCATTTAACTTTATCTCCATTAGCAGCACTAATACCGAGGGTTCAATATAATAAAATGTATACTAAAGTAAACCTGCAGATCAGGACTTGCATTTGGTCGCTGAAATATCTGCAGCTTCTTTTGTGCCTAACGTTTTGCTTCCATTTGTGTTTTCTTGTGTTTGTCGGGGGTGGGTTGGTATCTTGTGTGTTCGCTCTTAACATAATCTGACAACTTTGCTTGAATATAAACTCCACCAATGATCTCTCATGGAATATATATAAACCTAGTCACTGAAATATAAACCGCTTCTTAAGCATCTGATTTGTTTTCTTCTTGTTGTTGTTTTCTTGCGTTTGTCGTCGGTGGGTTGGTATATTTTGCAATAGCCCTTAACATAATCTGAAAACTTTGCTTAAATATATATTCCACCAATGATCTCTCATGGACTATGTATAATCGATTTCTGCCTACTTGCACAGCCATAAACTTCTACTTGTCGTATTGATAACTCTCTTTAATGAGGATTTTAATTGGCTTTTTGTCATTGTTTAGTATTGTTGAAGGTTATCGTTTCTCCCAAAGTCCCAATACCTTTCTTTGATTTTATTTTGGTCGACATATTCACACTCTTAATTGTAAGTTTATCCTGAATAATCTTTCTTCACAATACAATATTAAATAAATATTCAGTTCTGTTCTCTATTATTGAAAAATACCTGCAAGAATTTATGTTGCAGCCGATGACAATTCATGTTTTGTATTTATCATAGTAAGACTAAATTTTAAAAAATCTTTAAAATCAACAAATATGCGCCTGAAAAACAAACTTAGATTAACGCTCCCTTTCTCTTTCAAAACTCTATACTTGTCACCTCTGCCCTTAGATATGATTTTAGTTTGAACCCGGTTGTTTGTTTTCATTCCGTGATGTACTTCTACCTTGTTTATCAACTGTATGACTTCAGAACTCTACTGAGATATATTATATTGTTTCATTTTCCCTTGCAAGGCGCTGGTAAACAAATCTATGTTTATGTTTCTATTCCCACACACACGAAAGCACACACATGCACTGTGTACACATCCACTGTGTTTGTCTTTACTTTGATTTCTCAACCCATGCTGCTACTAAAATGACTGTTTGAGAATGGTTCAAACAACATAGATTTTCCATCAACACCTGTCAATTCCATAATCCCTTCCTCATTTAATATGAATTACCCCTGGTCTCATCATCTTTGTTACTGCTCAACTTGTTTTTCTTGCTGATGGTCTGGAATGTTTTGGAGGCGTATTTTTTTTTCCTATAGAATTCTCTCATACTTTCAGTTTGGGTGAAGCTCTCATGTAAGATACCCACAAACTATTCTTGCTCTTCTGACATTCATCGTATTCTGCAGGTGACATGAAAGTTCCTTGTGTTAACAAAAATTCAGAGAAAGTCAGACTGAAACAATCTTGATGAATAGTAGAAGCAGTGACGGTACTGTCGTCGGTGATCATAGGAATGACTTCAGGTCCACGTCAGTTAATAGCTTGTATCTTTATTTCCGCCATGGGTATTGTACTATATTAAACTTGTTAATCACTTTGTGATGTTTGATCTTATATGTGCTACACTTGTAAATAACCTGGTCATCCCACGTACTGTTTGCTGGACACAAAACACTGGAATAAAGTGTTGATTGTAGGAATGCAAATTTATATATCGTCACGGCACACACCATTCAACGTCATGATTAGTGGATACTAACCACATGACGGCCTGAATGTTTATAATAAGTATTGCTTAAGTCTTTGTGCTTTATATATGCGTCTATGTGAATATAAAAGCAACATTTCCTACCCTTGTCTCATCATTTCCTTTTTTTTTTGTTAGTCATATTGGTATTTAACTGTATTGATGATGTTATGATAACATTCCCATAGTGTCCATATAGGTTGTTGGATCTTTCGTTGCTAATTGGTATGTTAGTGAGAACAACATAATTATTGTTGTCCTCGAATATTTTGTTTGCAAGAGTGCATGTTGGATTGTAAAATTGAGTTTTGATTTGTAATTATTTGTGTTAGTGATCATCACCTAGATCTTATCACCGTCGTCCGCATTGTTTGTAAGGATATGTATTTGTCTTTAGTGACTATCACCAATTCCCTACTTTCCTGCTTTGCTTGCAAGAGACGGTGCTGGATTATAGTTATGTGTGCTGGTGGACAGCGCTTAACTCCCATTTTTCGTGCCCATTTTGTTTATAAGGGTTGTTGCTGGATGGTAAAGGTGGACATTGGACTGTAATTATTTCTGTTAGAAAACATTACCGAACCCACACCTTCCCTCATCCATTCTTGTTACAACAGTGGATGCTGGAGTGAAGGAAGTTACGTGTTTACTGGTCATTGTGTAACACCCATCTCCATTGCCCATTTGTCCGTAAGTTTGTGTTGTGAATGAAAATTGTAATGTAATTTTATGCAGTAGCAACCATAATTTGACTGTCATTTCCTTCAACCGTTTGTCTGTATGCTTGGGAATTTGTCTTTACGAATATACGCGAGTCTTAAGAGTATGTGTTAGTCCTTATGTCTCTACCTCGTTATTTAATCTCCAATGCGTTTGTATGCCTGTGCGTGGCTGCTGATCAGTAAGGATGTGTGTTAGTCAGAAAGACTATATCGGTCAGTATGACTTTAGTGATTATTAACCGTTTCATAGTCATTATATTTCTACACGTGTTTGTGCCTATGCATGGAGTTTGTCTTTAGGAAGGTATCTTAGTCAACTTTATCAGTCCCTTGCCTGCAGTCATCAGTTTGTTTATATGTGTGAGTACTGGACTGTAAACTTAAGTCCCTTAGTGTATCTTGGTCTGTCGCTGCATACTATACGTACACCATGTACTGTACTGTTAAGCTTACATAGATGGCTATATCGACCCCAATTGTATGATTCGATAGAGTGCTGCAGTGGCCCCGGCATGTTCATTTCCAGAAAGTCCAGCAGGGATCCATATGCTAATGAGTCAAAGGCCAGTAGTGTCATATGTAATGTAAACTTTCAGTACGGCCCATTTTTGTCCCATCACGTAATATTACATTTCCTTACGAGCCTTATAGGTTCCTGTCATTGCTAAATTCCCATATGGACCCAAACCGTCCTATCCAAGCTTAATGCCGCAAGACCACCTCAACTCTAATGTTAAATTTCCGTAGGCTTCCTATAGTGGTGTAGTGATGACAGGTCCCTCGGATGGCCATAGTCGCCCACCCCAATATTCATTTCCCATAAATGGTCAAATCGAACAATTCCTATTTTAATTTCCAAAAGACAGCCTTTTAAAATCTCCCATATATTACATACAAACAAACGCTACAGCAGATGTATCTTTATTTCTGTGCCAGGGTTTCTCATAAAAAGCATTAATACAAATAATCTTCAAAAATATTTAAGCTGTCAAAATATCGTTGCATGATGCAATTGAAAAACTCAGATAAATTAAAAATTATGTAAAACTAATGACTAATCAACACATTATCATCTATATAATTAAAGAAGGCGGTTTTGAGTATTCTCGCTCATGTTTGTGGAAGAAATGTTTGAGTTCAATACTGTTTGATCACTTTGACCACTTTGAATGTACCTTTCTCTTGCCGTTATTGGCCTGCCATTCTGATATTCACTTTGAAAAGGAGCCCTTGTTGATCATGGTGGAACACTTACGGGAGTCCTTGAAAATATTAATTCTGGAATCTCTGGTGGTGCATCGCTTTTACTCTCGTCCCTTTCAACACTGAAATGAATATAGTAAACACTGACTATTCCAATGAAACATATTAAATTATAAATGTATTAAGAGAGCATATATTAGTACCAATTATCTCTTATGAAACATCGAATGCAGAAAAACTTCATCACATAACTGCAATATTTATAAATTTTCCTTTAACAAGTTATTTTGAAGACAAAGACAATGTCCGATTTGCCCTCTATGTCATATATTGTTACATATCCAAAATAAACACTTGAAGGTGTTTTAGTTGTAATTTTTCTTTTCGTTTGAACAGCGCTTAGAAATTCTCAGAGATTCTTAATGGTATACTTAAAAGTAATGAAGACCAAATGTAAATGAAGCGAAATATTGTTGTTTAATTTGAACATATAAATATAGTTTATATGCTAATGAAGTTGCGTGTCTGTTGTTTAATTTGAACATATAAATATAGTTTATATGCTAATGAAGTTGCGTGTCTCATTTCATCTCTTGTCACTCTAGTTTGCACACCTTCTACTATAACATGGCATATTAGGCAGGCATTAATACTAAACTCTAACAAAGTAGCTTTCAATGACACACTCCTCTGGTCAATCCACCCGTTTCAGCAATGATTCAATATAAGAGAGAATGCATCAGCCAAGGAAACACAATAATATTTCGATTTTATTTCAGCATTGAACAAGGTAACTTTATCATCTGATGACAATGAAAGATGTTTAGTAGACAATATGGATACTTTAAATTATGATATATACAAAATCATGTCTGCATTCGAAATAGAATCAAAGTAATCACATGACAAAGCTAATGAATTAAAGGTCAAATTTAAGACAGAAATATACTGGTACTTTATATATTTGATCCAAAGGACCGAAACCACTAAAACCATAAACTGTAATTAATACTAAATGTTTCCTCTGAATTGGAAATGAATATGAACATATGGAAATCTTGTACAAAATGTAGTGAATACAAAATATTAATACTATCTAGAGATGCAGATAAAGTTTAAAATGAGAAAATTAAATGTTTGCTGTGTCAGAAGTGGAATAGTTGATGCAAAGGCGGCTATATTGTTCAATAAAAGTAAGAAAATCACTAAAATTAAGCTAGCGAAACAATACTTGGTCCAACGGTTTACATTGCAAATATTGCAAAGACACCACCGACGTTGTTGTGAAATAACAAGGCCAGGTCACATTGCTGAAAACGAAAAGATTTAAAAAAGGAAATATGTACCTAGAATGATAGCAATGGATTGAATTTCTGGATTAATTTCAGAGATCAAAACTGAATAGCATAGACAGCTTTTGGTACACTATAGTTTGTCTTTGTAAAAGCTAAGTCAGTGAAATTATTGTGCTTAATTCTATAAAATAACTAACTAATAGTAAGCGTGTAAACTCTCCTACTTTATACTACTTACAGTCCAATAATATACCTAATATTTCTCTAAATAGTTATGTCAGGTAGGACAAATCCCTAACCAAATATGCATTTTGTATATAATTAATTTCTTTGAAATAGGTTCGAATACAGCCTAGCTTGATCTTTCATCGTTTTGTAAAGAACAAAAATATTTAGAGATTAATATAGACCTTTTTCATATAATTGGGAAGCAGAATTGCAGTCTGTTGTGAATAATTACTTTCGCCTAACCTTTAAGGTGGGTGCATCATTCTTGGAAACACAGACCGATTTGACCCGCACATGGATTCTTTGTATCGGCGACAGATTAAGTAATAAAAGTTGCATCGGGTCCGAAATGTTTATACAGTCTGAAACCTCCTTCTCTACTTTATGATTTGTTTGAGATCGTTGCTTTGAGTAAATTGTTAACCTGTTGGCGCGCGCCAAACTGAATTGGCACTGATTTACGTCACGCATCGATTTAGCAGCTCCGTTCGGATCAAGCCAATAAGTTCATTTAATTGGAGAAGTTTGCTGAATTAGGAATTGGCACCGGTGCCAATACGCATTACTCTCTCGCTTAAACGCGATCAATAATTCTGTATTTATGTGTAAAATTGAAATATTTTCCTGTAAATCTGCAGTTTATCACTGGAAAGAAAATCTTCCTCTATCGGATGAAATGTATGACCAGCACGACCATAACAGTGACATGAAAGAAAAGTAAATGGTAGAGATATACACATATGCACAAAGTATACAAATACACAGACCTATAAACTATCATACATGGAACGAAAGAAGACAAAAGAGTAGGAGTGCTTACACACATAAAAAACATAGTAGCCTTCTATAGACATTATACAGGAGGTTGTTAGAAAAATAATCCGGAGTTAAGGACAGTATTACAATATTTATATTTCTTTAGATAGCAAGCAAAATTGCCTCAGGGTTTCATGTATTTTATATCAAAGTGGTGGGTTCTGTAGAGTTTCATTTCTGGTTTCGTCTTACCTTTTGCAAACAACAAAACCTGGGTATAGAATATCTATTTACATACAAGAAACATTTAATCTCATTTATTTTTATTATTTTTGCTGCACATAATGAAATGAATGTCCCTGTAAATCATCCAATGAAACAGTCAGTGATGCAATAAACAGATACTGTCTGCGTATCGTATAGTTTGCTATTCTTAAAACCTTGCCTAAATACATCTACTGTAATGCCCAATTCACACTTTTTGTGACAGTTCATAATCATATTGGTACTGTAAGAAAAGGAAAACATAGTATATTAGTTACTGATATTTAGAGAGATTAAGAGCATCTATGTTGGGGATTACCCGAAACATGGAAATCCCCGTCAAGAGGTTACATTATTGATCCCACGACGGGAGCATATGTGTTGATGCCATGAACTGATGGCAGCCATGGTCGTCCGTATGCATTTCTATACGAGATTCATACGTACTTCTATGTCTAAAAGTAATAACATAATATGGAAAATGTTACAAGCTATTATACAGGTTTATTAAAATAAAAGTGCTTTTTGTCTAATTCTGTGTCAGTAAAACTTTGTTAGACTTATCCACAGCAATGATGTTGTTTACAACTTCGTCAATGTTGACAAAGTAAAATTTCTTTTACATGTATGTCGATTGAAAAGCGCAGAACGACATGTAAATGACTGGACCTAAATTCATAATAATCTACTTAAGTTTCTCATGGCCATAATGTAGCTTCCTTATCTTACAGAAAAGAATAGAGATCCAACATATTATAATATGTCCAGGTCACTGCTTGATCTGGGTAATAGTGTGTATATGTAAGTAACATTTACTAATTAAAATATTTGGTTTGGTATACCATTAAACCGGCATTAACTTAATCTTATCCGCACTTAATCTACCAACGTTATGTTGAATTATGGCTCAATTTAAGAAACATTACAAGCTTTCATATATATATATATATATATATATATATATATATATATATATATATATATATATATATATATATATACATGCGCATAAGTACTTGATTTGCTTGCAATTTTGGAAACTGTTTTGTATCTCCAACGCTAAAGAACGCGTTGTGTATATTGTGACGATATTGACACACCTTCATCTCCCTTAGCTTCTGGGTTTCTTGAGATAAGTTCTTATATGAAGAGATAGTAGTCAAACTGCTTCATGCATACAAACCAGAAAGTATCGACTACAAAACATATCTGACGTTCGAAATCAACTTTGCATGCAGTTTATCACCTGAAAGTTTTACATGCCACAAATGCCATTTTCGAATTTTAGATAGATTAATACATGAATACATAAATGAACTGAATCCAAACCAGTTCTTATAAAGGTGTATGAAAGTCCTAAATGAATGAAAAGTTCTTTATAAATTTCAAAACCTGAAATGTATTGGTCCTCCTTGATCTGTGACGTTGTCAATCTGGCGTTGAATTCAAATAGTTTATAACAGTTACTGAATAATATTATAGTCCAAATAATAAGCACCTTATCTTTATACTAACACCCCAAACAATTTTTTTTCCTCTCGAATCTGTGATTGTTTTGTTTTGTGCCTTTGTTTTATTTTTTGTTCTTTTCTTTTTCTTTTTTTTTTTGAAATTTGCTTTCTTTATTTTATTTAGATTATAATTGTTATAATTGTGGAGGAAGTATTCAGAAGAACATTGTTATACTTTAACTTTTCACATGAAACTAAAAGCCTCATAACTTGCTGATACAAGAAGGTACATAAGCAGCCGTGAAAAAGAAAAAAACAATTCTAAATTGTGTTATCTTTTTATGTAGTGATTAATGCTTTGTTTAATTATGGTTTCATTATTCATAATTTTAAAAAATATGGCACAATGCAAAATAAGAGACATTTTATAATATATAAAGTTATATATATAAAGTAAAAAAGTATCGACCACAAAACATATCTGACGTCCGAAATCAACTTTCCAAGTAGTTTATCACCTGAAAGTTTTGCATGCCGAAAATGCCATTTTCGAATTTTAGAATAGATTAATAAATGAATAAAAAAAATGAAGTTAATCCAAACCAACCCTTATAAAGGTGTATGAAAGTCCTAAATGAATAAAAGGTTCTTTATAAATTTCAAAACCCGATATGTATTGGTCCTCCATGAACCGTGACGCTGTCAAGATGGCGTTGAATTCAAATCATTTATAACAGTTCCTCAATAATATTGTGGTCCAAATAGTGAGCACCTTCTATTTATACTAACAGCCCAAACAATATTTGTTTCCTCTCGAATCTGTATTGTTTTGTGCCTTTGTTTTATTTATTTTTTTATTTTTATTTTTTTTTATTTTTTATTTTCTTTTTAATCTTTAATTTGCTTTATTTTGTTTAGAGTATAATTGTGGAGGAAGAATTCAGAAGAATATTGTTATACTTTATCTTGTCACATGAAACTAAAATCCTTATCATTTGCTGATAAACGAAGGTGTATAAGCAGCCTTGAAAAGAAAAAACAATTCTAAATCGTGTTATCTTTTTATGTAGTGATTATTACTTTGTTTAATTATGGTTTCATTATTCATAATTTTAAGGTATGGCACAATGAATAATAAGAGGCACTATCTAATATAGATAATGCGGCAATGGCGCACGAAACAAAGTATCGGACTCGAGGATTAATTTATCGAATCAGCTTGGGGCAGTAGTCTTGGTGTATCGCTGGGTATGGCGCATTATTTTACTTAACTCGACACAATATCACCTACATGTGTTGAGGTCCCGAATACACACTTTCTCCATTATATCAATGTCACGATACAAAGAAAGCCATTACTTTGTGATAAATCTGCTTGGTGTCAATTGTTCTATCGATATGAGGTGCAGATAACCAAGATGATAGAACTTTCAAGCGGTTTCTTGATAACACAAGATAAATCGATTTAGTGACTCTTTACTGAGCAACGGATTCGCCACCGTCGTTTTGTGGAAATTCTTTATCATCAAATAAGTATTAAGTCAATAGTAAGCTCGGCGCGAAAACAATTGCATTAAAGCTACACCCGTGTCAAAATATCAGCTAATATTTAATTTCCAGCTTTTAATTAGAAACCAACTGAACAATAAAACGATAGACATTGGCGATCATAGACTAATATGTATTACCTTTTAAATTGAAACAAACGAGTCAATAATAATAGATGCTATGGACACTTGAAGACTAGTTTTTATCACAGTTATGTACTATGTATACTTCAGTGACATTGCAAAATTTTATGCGACAGTGTGGAGAGCGATTTTAATGACATTATGCCCTGATCCTGATAGAGCTGATTTTTTTTCTGATTATTATGTTTATTTGTAAATACATTAATATTGCTGTGATTATTATTAATCTGATATTGAAGAACTGAAAAAAGAAATTGAATTACCATCCTAAAACATTTTAAACCAGCTTTCCGCCTATGTGCCTGTTACTTTATTAATTCCTCAATCATGTTACTTTTGGTAAATAATGCGTTGTTGCGGGTCATGAAATGAAAGACAGACCACATTTCGGCTAGGTACCAAGAAAGATAATTTTAAACAAAATGATTGGGGTCTTGACTGGACCATCTACACACTGACATAAATTAATATAAAAATAGAAACTCTAAGAGTCTTCTCTTTGGTGTTAACCATGCGTATTTTGCGGCAGTTCGATTTCAAAATTTATACATTCTTGATATATTTTTGGTTCTCTCTCTCTCTCTCTCTCTCTCTCTCTCTCTCTCTCTCTCTCTCTCTCTCTCTCTCTCCAAACCGTATAAATTTCTGGCCAATTTCATTCCGCGCACATGTGATAGGCGTGATAGGGGATTTATATCAATTTATACGGTCTCCCCATCTTGCATTAAAACCCAGATACTTACAAATTGATTCGATACATCCAGTCAAAGCGTGTATGTAACAAAATGATTCGATACATGCAGTCAAAACGTGTATGT